>JAPMOQ010044143.1:197229-312986 GCA_026543055.1 Argiope trifasciata | reverse complement strand
AGATTTAATAATCACAACATTCAGAAAAACTGTGTCATTATCAAATCTCCACACTGCTGTGTTATTCATTCACTTTGGTATCTAGATTATATCTTAATGATTGGTTGCCATTAATAGCGAATAATGTTAATTATAAAATAGCTTTCACCAGTCAACTATTAATTCATCCAGATATTTCTCTATTTAAAAGAGTAGAGTCTTTCTCCCCCATATATTTTGACTTTTTTTGGGAGGGGGGAGGACTGAAATTACTTTAATTTCAAATTTTGAATGTATTTACATATTGAAATATTTATTTTACAATTAGAGTAAAAATATATGCATAAATGACAGTAATTCCATTAATAATAATTTTATGTGTATTTCTGAAAACCCAATTAAAAAATTCTACTTCTTAATGCATACTGCATACTATTAAAATTTTATATATACATACAAAACTATTATGGGTTGAATTATTATGTTAATATAATATTCTTTCATAATAAAGAATATCTAATAATAATAAAGAATATTATAGAAAATTCTTTACTAACAGATATATTTGGCACAGCTGGATTGTGGCATTATTTTCAATACTTGAAAAAATTGCTGTTAAGTAAAAATCTAGCAATTCCAAATTATTGAGAATATAATAAAAATCAAATATATATATATATATATATATATATATATCCAAACAATTTTATTGGTAAGGCAGAAGGATAATTTTTAATTTTGATACACATTTGGTTTCTGATACATAAAGTATATTTTTCTTTCCTTTTTACTTAAGTCTGCAGGTATTAGATTAGAATCTAAATTATGTATATTAACAAACACTTGAAAATGAATCCCTAATGGGAATTTAATGCATCAAAGAGTGCAAAAATAAATTTGTTAAGCAAATATATAATTCTATATAGATTGAAAATACAGCCAATTCAATTAACAGATGATAATTTGAAATCAAATATTTGATAGGGAGTGAAAGGGGCATTAGTTACACCACAGTAATAAAAATACATCGATGATATCCTTGCATAATTCAAAAATTTTAATCAATCTATATAAATAAGAATGAATGTGTGTCTCTTATGCCTTCCTAAATTGTTCATCCGATTACGCTGAAACTGGGTCAGCTTAATCTTTACACCTACGGGATGGTTAGAGGGATAGTACAGTTATATGAAATTAAATTTTAAAAAATTTCGAATCTCAATCGCGTCTATTGACCAAGGATTCATCTCCGAATCACTCGTCCAGAAGACAATAGATTCCGTAGAAGTGCTAAATCTAAGTGAAAGGTTTATAGTTTGTAGCTGTAGTACGCAAATGTCATGCAAGTCATTCTCAAAAGTAAAAACTCTAAGAGGTAAGAAACTTTTGAGGAGACCAACTCTGGGTTTTTAAAATTTTAATTAAATTTTAGCGGTTTTCGCAATAACCACCAAAAATATTGTAATACAAATCATTTCGCACTCTCTTAGTTTTCAAAAAATTATCTTGTCAACAATATTAACGATTTTATGGTATAAATATATTTTGTATGTTTAATCCATTTGAAAACAAGATGTTTTAATCGCATTTTCTAACATTAACCCTTTGCACTCGAGGGCTCTAGAGCAGAGCCATTTAAAATTGGTCTTCGAACTCGACGGCTCCGCTACAGAGACAATGCAAATAATTTTCAGTTTTTAAAGAATGAACTTCTATCATTGTTTAAAAACTGAAAATTATTTGCATTGTCACCGGAACGGAGCCCTCGAGTTCGAAGACCAATTTCGAATGGCTCCTCTCCGGAGCCCTCGAGTGCAAAGGGTTAAACTTGGGAGCTCTGAAGGAATATGAAACGAATCACGAGATACCATACATAATTTCTTCCGTTACCGTTCTGAAAGAGCACCAAGTTTTAAAATTCCAAAAGAATACAAAAATGTAATAGATAAAAAGGAATATTTATTTGTTCGTATTTTATATAATGTTTTGCCCTTCATCCTATTTCGATAAAACATTGTCAAATTATTGATCGATTGCACGCCATATTATTTTTTTCGGAGGCAGCAACGCGCCGGGTACCAGCTAGTTTTAAAATAAAAAAAAATCTATAAGAAAGTAATTAATTTGAGAAATAAAAAAATAAATACCTTTTCGATCTATGCAGAAAACTAATACTATCATTGGCTATTAAATCCGGATAGTAATCTTTAAAATAATTATCTCCGTGTTTTATTTTATTTCCGTTCACGTTGATGGAATAATTGTAGAATCTGGAATTCCGAATGAGAGCGACCCATTCTCGCCAGCCAGGGGGGATGTAGGAACCATTGTATTCGTTGAGATATTTGCCGAAGTAAGCTGGAAAAAATAATTAAACATACATTATGATAATATAAATCTTGGAAAAAAAACGTAACAATATCACAACAAATCTATACTAATATATAAATGTGAAAGTTTGGATGGATGTTTGTTGCAACATCATGCCAGAACGGATGAATAGAATTTGATTTGCAGCCCCACCGTGGAGAAATTTTGAACTTTCGATAATAAATTTTAAAATTAGATTCTCAATAGCTAAATACTTTATTTTTCAAGCTAGCTTTGACAGCTTTAACTCGTCTTTAGGAGAGATTTTTCTTCGGCTATTTCAGTAAATAGAAAAGATTACTTACAATGTCTTTCTCGTAATGAGTTAGCATGAAGCCAATAGCAGTGTTTTTGCGATAAACAAGCACCCTTCCTTATAAAAAGACCAGTTTTTTTTTTTTTTTTTTTTTTTTTTTTTTTTGCCCCCGGATATAGTGTTCGTTGATTTAACCACTTCGCATACAATGATGTCTGAGAGGCCCATCGAATGATTGAATTTTTAATTTTTAATATGCAATTAAGTGAAAAGTATTAAATAATCGAAAATGAAAAAAATCGCTTGAAAAGTATTATTAAAGGAATTAAAATAATAATAAATATTCCGATTGGGAAGCTATTAAATTTGTCATTTAATTAGGAAATTAAATAAATTCGTATGTTAAGTGGTTAATTAAATTTTATTACTTTTCTTAAGATTGAATATTTAGGATTTCATTCAGTGATTAAGTTTGTTCCCAATCTTGTAAAATAACATTGAGGATGACAAACCTTTTGACAGTTAAATCAACATTCCCAGCATTTGTCTGTTCTTCTAGATTATGCATTGAACCCTCAAATTTATGCTCTTCATCTTTTCTAAAGGTTTTAATACCAAGTTCCAAGTAAATTTTATATATTTCAGATGTTGAAAACTACCGTCAGGACCGCATTTGCATCTGGAATAAACGTGACAAATTACCTCCAAAAAGATAGAAATCTTCCATTTGATGACGGAGATTCTGGAATCTTTTTGCCCTCTAATAACAAGTTGATATTAAATCACTTGTGCGAGTTTCATATTGCATCAAGTTTTCCAACAAATAACTTTGACGCTACTGATTCAGTGTAGAGATGGTTCTCCATGAAAAAAATTCACAGAAACCAGCAGAGTAGAAACTTAAATTCCCCCCCACAGAAAAATCTTTAGGGGAAAAAAATTGTACGGAGTAAATTAATAATAAAGCAGATTCGATTTTCATCAAGTGCAGAACATTCATTATATGTAGATGTAAAAAGGTAATTGAACCATGTCTTCCTTATTAATCTAAGATTGTGAAATTTAAATTCTTCACTTTCTCCAGAAAAGCTTCCCCCAAAAAACTAGAATTGACGTTCATTTTTGAGTTGATTGCAAAATTCATGTTCGAACAAGGTACGGAAGTTACTTCCGAATTACGGAAGTTATGACGAAAAGTGTCAAGGAAGAAACGTCAACGAACCTGAATAATAGTAAAACTATGCAGGAATAAAGGTTTTCTGTTTTTTGCGCCTCATAGAAACAAAGAACTGATCTATTTGGATGAAATTTAGCACAAAGATAGATTAGAGTCAGGAAGAGAACAGAGGCTACTTTTTAGTCCGGTTCATTCAGTGACTCATTTTGTATTCATTCAAAACTAACTTTCGAGCCAAAAAGCTGAGGCCAAATACCGTCAAAGATAAGTAAGGCTCCAGAGTTTTTTCCCAACAGAGTTGAGGTTAGGGTTAGATTATTCAAAAATTAACTAGGTATCGATTATTTCAAACGATTCTGCTTATTTTCTTTGTGTTTGATGTATTTCAAATCAAATGCTGTTAATGAATCGATGTTTCGGTTTCATGCTGAAGTACTTTCAAATGAAAAGAAAACGGAATAAAGGAAATAAAAAATAGCTAATTTGCATTGCATTACTTCAATTGGTGAAGGAAAGGCGTGCGCGTTTCGCCCACTGGCGTTGAAAGTTCAAGCGTGATAGTTTCTATTGTGTTTTCATTTAAATGAAAAGTTTTAAAATGATGAATACAATACTGATGTAGCTATCTCCATCTCGATCGATAAATAAAATGGATTGGACCGGACTTGATTGGCTGTTTTGTTTTATTTCGGGTATACAATGTACATGAATTGTTTTTACGGTAGTTGTGTGTTTTTGTTATTGAATTGTATTTATGTTGTATCTTTTTCGTATACGCTTATACTTTTAAATGCATCGCTTTTAGGTTAGGTTTAATCTTTTAAAATTTGTCATTATTTGATAGTTTTTCGTACATGTATAAATTTCTTCTTGTTTTTATGTTTGTGTGTATTGTCCGACTGTGATGTTATGAATAAAAGATTTTAAAAGACAAATTTGGCAAAATCGCTCTTTTCAAATTTGATGACATCACAAATTGCAAAAGGCCAAGTATGAAGGAAATATAATAAATTCATTCAAATAAAAGCCAAAGTCGTGAATGCGCTACCTGTTCTGTACCCGGCGTTGTTGAGGTAGGTGGCGAAAGTTCTCGTCTCGTGCTCCTGCTGCCACCAGGGGGAGCTGCAGTTGTCATTGTTCGTGTGGACTTGGTGGTTGTGGACGTACAGACCGGTCAGCATGGAACTCCGAGAGGGGCAGCACATGGGAGTGGTGACGTAAGCGTTAGAAAAATGGGCACCGCCGTCGCCGAGAATTCGTAAGGTTTTTGGCATGAAATTCATCGAACCTAAAAAAGGAGAAGAAAAATCTTTTAGTTTTACAAACAAAAAGACCACGTTATGCTGAGTAAAAAAGAGAGTATTTACAAAAAATTCAAAATTAGCCCTTTATTCCTTTAATAATATAAAACGATGATATTATAAACAATAATTTGTTATAATATTGTAACTGATTTCCTATCCTAATCCTAAGCCGTCGGGTTCGTTTACTTGTATAATGGGTGTGTATGGTGTGAGAAGATGATGAGCACACAGAACTATCAGTCCTCTAGTAGAGGACACAACACAGACGAAGTTTATTTACAGGACGAAGACAGGACAACACAAAGAAGACAAATATTTCCAACACAACTATGTACAGAAGATAATAGCCGAGACGAACACACAGGACAGCACGCAGCAGTACTCTACTGCAGACAGTAGCTCACGATAGCAACAGTAGTCCACAGGCAGAAATTCCGTAGTGACAATGTCTACAGCTCACAAAGCGGTCAGACAGGATTCAGCAAGAGAGGGAATCTTTGAGGGATTCTGTCTATACTCACGTAGGTCTCTCCCGAACAGGCTGAAACTATCCCTCTGTCTCTTCTTGCCTTCGCTGCCGACTCACTACTTCGCACAACGGGACTACTCCTCAGTTCAGGACAGCTCCGTTCCCGACGACGACACAAGGGCTTCGTCAGAATACGCCACACAACAGTCCTCCGTTCAGGATTTCTGTATTTAGGTCTACTCGGTCAACCACTGCCGCACTTCGTTCAGTTTCTAATACCTCTCGGTTCAGGTATTTTCATTCAACTCTGCCACGCCTTTCAGACTCCTCTTCAAGACCTCTCGATTCAGGTCTTCTCGATTCTACACAACAGTTCAGCTACCAAGACCTCTCAGTTTAGGTCTTCTCGATACAACTCTGATGCGCCTTCTCGATTCAGCTTCACTCCGCAGACTGACTGCTTTATATACAGTGGCGCAAAATCTTCCAATCTTCTAGGCGGGGCTAAAATCTTCTGGACCAATCAGGCGCATTCTGGATGTATCTTGGCTCCTAATGGACGGATCGGGAAAATTCTCGATGTTTCGGGTATTATCCATTCTGTCGCCAAAGTCGTCGAAACGTTCTGGGAACACTGACGTCACATCCACTCACAATTCAATACAGATTACTGTAAATTTGTCCTCTTTACGATGACAGTATTAGAGCGGGAAAGTGAAATTACACGTTCGTAAAAATATAAGACTTGATGAAGAAAAAAAAAAACGCCAGCAAAGATTTTTTTCAATTTTTTAGAATTGCTAGCTCTAATTATTTCATATTTGAAATTTTTGTTTGTTTCCTTGTTTTCAATTTTTGTACTAATTGTACTGACAAATTTCATTGTAATCAACCTGCTATGTTTGAATAAATCAATTTTCACTTTATTCCTCATCCGTCAAGCCCTGTCCTCGGTGCAGATTCAAAACAAACAGTTTTCGCGCAAATAAATTCCGCAAAGGCCTCCAAATAGGCACGCTTAGCTCCACTCCAGCGAAGGTTTAGTAAAAAGATAATGTACTTCTTGCCGACTACCCCGCTACCACTGAACGTAGCAGTATCGACAGGATGATAATGTACTGAAAGCAGAGGGAGTGGTCTTCCTAAAACTTTCTCGAATACCTTCTAATGAAGGTGCTATCTTCAACAGTTAAAAAAAAATTAGAGACCTAGGATAAGTAAAAGAGAACCTTGCATGGCATTGCATATAACCGCTACGAAATATTAAACTTTGGAGCAAATCCAGCATTTTTACTGAATCTATAGTGTAATGCTTGGTCGTTATTTATTTATTCATTTGGCGATTATTCTTGAAATGCGACTGCTACCATCCAAGAATCGAATTTGAGATTTAAATCGTTTTTCCAAACTAACATTTTACACAGAATTATAATTATAGTCACAAAATCAAATTTGTGACTATAATCAATCACCAAATTTGATATATTTAAGTCGTTGCGTTTTTCAATGTTCAGAGGGAGACAAACAGTCCATTTTCAATTGAATTTCGCTCATAATTTGATAGGAGTCAACTCGATTAATATTGAACTTCATTTGTCTGATTCTCTTCGTTTTGTAGTTATCATGTTAACTTATATTCGAACAATGGCTCAAACAAAATTTTCCTTTGAATGGATTTCGGACAAAATTTGAAGAAATCTAGAAATTTAATGTAAAGATCAACTTCCAAATTTCAATCGACTCAAATCGTTTCTGAATTGTCGCAGAGAGACATAATACTAAAAATGTGTTTTTCGAACTCAAAGAAGTCAAACGCGGAAATCCGTCCAAATCAAAAGTTCGAAATTTTTGACGTTCATAATACTTTCCTTATACAACGTAAACGAAAAAGTAAAAACCTTGTAATTTCCGGAATCTATGGAATAGAGTACAAGAGATTGACTGCGGCTTGAACACCTACAGGCATGCTAACGGTGGATCAGTTTAGTTATATTAATATCCCATTCTAGAGCAACGCTAAGGCTATTTTGGGGAGGACTTCGTCATTTTTCAACCACGGTCAGAAGATCAGGACGATACCTGAGATAGAACCTCCTCCTCCCCTTCACATTTCTACACCACTTCAGCGGGAGGACGTTTGGCTCCGAAGGGTTAAACGTGCACCAGATCCGCTTATATGATGGCTTATCGGTGAAATCGGGTCTCGAGCCTGTAGCCCTCCTG
Source organism: Argiope trifasciata (assembly GCA_026543055.1). Taxonomy (NCBI): domain Eukaryota; kingdom Metazoa; phylum Arthropoda; class Arachnida; order Araneae; family Araneidae; genus Argiope; species Argiope trifasciata. The sequence goes on along the minus strand of JAPMOQ010044143.1, from coordinate 305,208 downwards.
TTAGAAAACCGAGAGCTTACCATCACGCCACTACAAACCGTCCAAATGGAGGAAAAACAGTAGTTTGTAAAGAAATTTGAAGAATGTCCTTTAAGCTAAATTAGTCCAATTTTTAAAGGCTATTCATCTTTTTACTTGCATCTAATACTTTTTCGTGTTTTCAATTGGTTTGATGTCTAAAAATAACATAATTGATTTTACATTTTACATTGACACTTGAATCACCGTTGCTTCTTTTAAATTTCTGCAATCACCGTTGCAAGACCGTCTAACAAATTGACAAATTACAAAAAAAATCGTTGCATCCTTACGGTTATTCTAAGCAATCGCCGTTGCTTAGAATTAAATATGTTCACTGTCATTCTATCACTTTTCGCCTTCTCTTACTGAGACTCTATGATTTTGTATTATAACTGATAAAGCAATTTTTATACAGTAGAATGTTAGACCATATGCTTGGAGCAGCACGGCCATATGTGGCCAACAAATTCCAAAACCTACCCAATTCTATGTCTTGATCGTCCGTGATGACGAGGATGATGTTTGGCTTCTTATCGCGGAGCAGCTGTTGGAATTTCCTCAGGCGGCTGTCTTTCCGGGTGTAGGGGTGGCGAGAAGAGTACCGGCTGGAATCGTAGGGGCCGCTGAGAGAGAGAGAAAAAAATTAAGGTATCCGAACACGTCTAGAGCACTTTTTGAGAAAAACATGGTGTAGACGTACTTTAACCACATTTCTGGGTTTAAAGACTATTCGAAATTAGGAATAGGATGTCAATATTTGAAATACACTTTAACACTTTTTGAAAATTGCCATTTAACAGCATACATTTAAGCAAATTCTTATGAAATTGGCTACACCAAAAACTATTGTTCTCATCCCGACAAAACTTATACCAAAATAAACCATATAGTTTTGTCTAGGGAATGAAATACAATCGTATGATTCTAATAATAAATAAAAATTTTGAAACCAGTCGGAGATTTATCATGAAATGTTTAGTAAAATGATGACATTATTATTCAAAACAATAGGCTGTAAATTTAAAAAAATATTGATCGGAATTCTTTTTGTTCATTCACCAGAAAATGGTATAAGGACAAAGTCTATCCAATTTCATAGTAGTATGATGATAATATTTTGTGTTGTTTGATCTGAAGTGATCAACAAATGCGTGAAAATCAATTCTGAGAAAAATGCATTTAAAATATACTGTAACTTGTTTGGAAAATAAGTTATGGGAGCACATACTTAAAATTCACCACATTTATAGCTTATAATTTCTTGCTACTAAATTCTTACTAATTTTCCTTATTTTAATCAGTTAATTTTTTTCAAGCAGTTTTTTAATTGGCAGTAAATGCTGCTAAATTCTGTCTTTAGTGATTTCATCAAATGTTGAAACTGAATTTGCTCTAGGATATACTCCAACAACCGTAAGGATATTCAGTTATTCGGTAAATTTATCTTTGTAGTTTGATAGAAAACGAATAAAAGGAAAATATTAACTGGCGGTTACGGTCAGCTATCCACTAGTCGGAAAGAAAATTCACTTTCTTCGTGAGCTTTTTAAATTAAAAGAACATTATAATTTTAATGGCATGTCGTGATTTCCATTTTTACCTAATTAATTATTATACAAGATGCGCCAGAGATACTGACTTATTTACAAGGTCAATAAAATCAAAAGTACTTCAGTTATTATTTTAATTCGTTTTTTTTATTTGATAAGACAATATTCCAATTTTTTTCATACAGTTTCGATAATGACATCGGTTAAATGGCGACCCCCATTGCGCATATACTGACTAAGTCGATTTTCGAAGTTCGTGTCCACTCTTCGCAGAATATCGGTCGGTATGTTGGCAATGGCGTCGCGAATGTTGTTCTTGAGGTGAGCTGTGGTCCGTGGTCGATCGACAAAAAACAGGGATTTCAAAGTGAGCCTCGTCACTGAAAAAATCGGCCTCGTCTTTAAGGCAGGTTGTCAAGCAGCACTTCACATGCATTTTGAAGGGCAAAAAAATAGCGTTCAGTTCATTCTTGCATAACAGCCAATCTATAGGGATGAAATGGAAGATCTTGATGGAGAATTAGCCGAAGAGTGGTGTCAGAAATTCCCAGAGAGCTGCGTGTTTGCGAGCCGAACCGACTGCCTCACTCTTTCGACATTTTCCGGTGGTCCGTTGGTGTCCATTTCTGGGTTTAGCGACACTTCCGAAATGAGTGAACCCACGACAGAATTTAATAATGGCCAGGAACGGGTCTGTGAGGAGGAATTTCAAAGCGAGCGCGGAAGGCACGTTGCGTAGCCGCAAGTGAGCGACCGTTAAAAAAAGAACCTCTGGAAGGCGAAGGCCAACTCTTCTTTAGACCAGATCATGATGGCAACCGACTAAAGGGAGAAACAAACTTGGGGACATCCCCCTCCTGTAGAGCCACCTATCACAACTCACCACTCGGGACTTTTTTCAAATAAGTAAGTTTCTCTGGCGCACCCTGCATATGATGAAAAAGCATGTTTTAAACTATTTTTCTGCATAGTTTCCGCCAATGTTCAAGCATTTGTCGTAGCGGGTTGACAGTTTCTCTACACCTTCTTCATAGAAAGTTCCCGCCAATGATGATTGATTTTGCAAACATTAGTGAATACTTTTGGAACCCACCGAGAACACATCTTGTGATAACCTCAGCGGTCTGTAACAATTTCATACAAAACAGTACGCGAAATGTGTGGAAATTTGTTTGAAAGCGTCGTCATTGTAAACGTTATTATCATGCATCTTTTAATCAGTTTTCCTTACCAGATCATCGTTCACAACGGAAGGCCGACTGAACTCCATCGTGGATATTTTTTCGGCTTTCATAAAGGCCTCATCACTAGGAAAAATATCGTCAGCACTTTTCGTCATCAAACGTCGACAAAAGTGACGTCATTATCAAAGTTTCTTATGACTGATAAATATTTCCGTCACTATCGTCGGCATTTTCAAGCAGGTTAAAAAAGTAGACGATGACAAAAAACTTGATTGTTTGATTGCGGGTAGAAACAGAAAACTGCTGACAATATTTTGCCGTGTAAAGGCCTTATCCCACGGCAAAAGATCTTCGGTACTTTCCGTCAGCAAACGACAACTAAAGTGACGTCACTTCAAAGTTTCAATTGATTGGTTGAATTTCGTTTACGGACAATATTTCTGACGGCATTTTTGAACTGGTTAGAAAAAGTTGTCGATTATGAAACTTGCTTGACCGGTTTTTAAGTATTCAAATGGAAAAGTGCTGGAGAAATTTCACCGTGTGATAAGGCCTTAATAAGGCCTTTAGCGCGAACTGAATGGCTCACACGCAGAATGCTATGAACTGAATGCGACAGTTCGCAAGTTCGTAGCTAACAGCAGACAAGTTCCTAAAATTAGTTTTGCTATTGACTTAATTTCTGTTGATTCTAATTTGTTCCAGAATGATCTTTTAATTTCTGTATCTTTCTAAGTCTGAGAAATTTCAGTCATTTCGTCTTGTGAATAAAAACAGATGTAACGGCCTAATCACTTTGCGAAATCCCATCAGAAGTTTTCCGTTTCTATCCTCAAGAACCGGTCAAACAAGTTTTTCGTCATCGTCAACTTTTCTTAACCAGTTTGAAAATGTTGGAGATAGTGACGGAAATTTCGACTGCAAAAGAAATTCAACAAATCATGTGGAACTTCAATAGTGACGTCACTTTCGTTGTCGTTGATGACGGAAAGTGTGGACGATATTTCGCCGTGTGTTAAGGCCTTAAGACTTACAGCTCACACTATGAATCTTTTTAATGCATTTAATGTTAGTTTAGTTATGTTTTGTCGTTTTAAATCTTGATAAACACAATTTATATATTCATGCTGGTCATTGCCTTGCTTTTCCACACACACACACATTATATATTATATTATATATATATAAGCTAAATAAGAAGGAATACAACATAATCAAAATCACAACAAATAGACGATAGTGACGAAAATATTGACTTCAAACGAAATTCAACCTATTATGTGGAACTTCGATGGTGGTCATTTCGCTGTCGTTTGCTGGCGATACTTCGCCGAGTGATAAAGCCTTTAATTAACACGCGGCTTATTTACACAACAACATGTTTTGCTGAACTTGGAAAAAACACTTACTTTTGATAATTTGGCACGTCTGGCAGGAATGCACTATTTTGCTTGTCTTCGGGTTTGCGTGTTTTTTCGGCTTGCGAGGGCGACAGGAGGGTCAAAACGAAAACGGAAAGCGCTGCGAATTTTGTGGGGCGCATTTTGGGTGCTGTTAGAATGTTCTCGAACTTAACATAGTGTGCAAGCTGAAACAAAAACAAAGTCATGAGACAATGAAAGAAACAATATAATAAATACCCAATAATAATAATCATAATATATTAATAATAACAAATACCCAATAATAATAATCATAATTTATTAATAATAACAAATACCCAATAATAATATATTAATAATAACAAATATTCAATAATAATAATAATAATAATAATAATATATTAATAATAACAAATATCCACTAATAACAATAATATATTAATAATAACAAATATTCAAAATAAATAAGGGTTCCTTTCAAACTAAGAGGAAAACAAATTTTAATATTACACTTTCAGTTGATAACTGAAATTTCTGAGTAATTTCAAAAACCACTGTCCATATTTCATTTTAGAAATAATAATATGCTTCTAAAGATTTAAAATTTGTATACTTTTAAATAAGAAAAATAGAACAGAAAATGTCAAAACTATTGAAGTTATCTGTAAAAAAATAGGCTTCTCTAATGTTTACTTTTAATTACAAATAAAAACAAAAAAACAAATTATGCTCTGTTACATATCAAGAATTGAATTTCATAAATGAGGTGTTGCTTATGGAAGTTGTCATAGCCAAGCCGAGTTTTAGTGTCTCTTTTTCAGTAGCGCCATCTAGGGCCAAGAGTACGTATTACCTACTCATGCGTCACAGCCCTTTTCACGAAGTGGACTTCATTTATATATTTAATTCATTCATCCACAGATCATAATCTAGACTTGGATTAGAGAAAGATCACCACTGATCAGGTACCCCCAGTGGGATTGTCTCGATTTGGAGGACTTTATGGCTACGATACTCAATCTGGATAGATTTAAACGTGTACCAGCCACCATACATACGGAGAATCTTCGGCTGGCGGGACGCGAATCTAACATCCTATCTCGACCATAACTATATACATAACAACACAAAGCAAATATCGCTTTAAATTCTAAGCTCGAACATTACTCGTATTACATAGATATTACCGTGTCCATCTCATTCTATTCATTACATAGGACGTGTAATTCATTGACAAAAAAAACCATCGGTAGTGAACCGCTATATAAAAACATTTTTCGATATCATAACATTTTTCACCATTCGATCTATTGTATACTGGCTTCTTTCTGTGCGTCGTGCTACTCTTAAAATTAGCAAAGAACTTTTTGGCCACTATGTATTATGCATTATTTTATACTTAACATATTAAACGGAAAATAGATGAATGCGTCAAAAAACATTTTTTGAAAAAAGGTTTATTATTTGGTGAATAAATCAGTATATGATGAAACGGGTTAGTTTAGTTTAGTTTAGTTTTATTAAGTTTCTATTTTATTAGTCCCGTTTTGAAGCAACACTAGGGGTATTTTGGGAGACGGATCAGGTCATTTTGAACCACGGTCAGAGGACGACTCCTGAGTTGATATCCCCATTTCCAAACTTCCCCACCAACGGGAGGGCGTTTGGCCCCAACAGATTTAACGTGCACCAGGCCCGCTTACACGACAGTTCTTCGGTGGAATCGGGCCTCGAACCTGCAACCCTCCGGTTCCGAAGCCGAGATCTTACCACCAGGCCACCGCGGCCCTACATATTAGTCAGTATGCATATGAAAAGTTTATAAAGTGAATGAAGCAAAGTGAACTATAGCCATTGCAGCTTTTGATATTACTCTAAAGCGACGCTCAGCCAGCCAAGTGGGATCAAACTTACATACTTTCAGTAGCTGTAAAAGCTATTATTGTCCAGAACACTATTTTAATTCTTAATCATGGAGGGGTCCGGTGCGTAGCAGGGCCAGCCATCTGGAGGGTGCGGTGGATGCTATGCAGCTGGGCCCCGCGACTGAGTGATTTTCTGAACATTTATAATGTGACACATACTAAAAAACCAAAGCTTGTTTCCATATGGCTGGCTGAGGACACTGACAGCTCAGGCTTTCTGACGCCTTTATTAGGCAAAGATCGCAGTGATGTCTGTGAAAAGGCGGGAAAAGCTCATCTAGGAATAAGGAAATCCCCTCCAGACACGTTAAGTCAGAGCGGCGTGCCCGGCGTCCAGAAGTCGAGGCTAGTTTCAAAGGGACTTGCAAATCATCAGCTATCTACTTTTGTATATATCGAAAGAATTTTTTTTTCAATCCTTTACATTGCTAGTGACTAAATATTATAAATGCCGAACCCTCTTTCAGTAAATTCAAATTAAATAAAAGATTCTCTTCGGTTAAGCATTTGGATACAACGCTTAAACGCTTTAATGACATTTTTCTGAAGTAATTATTAGCAAAACATTAATCATGCATAATTAAATACATATGCAAACGTTCGTTTTTTTATTTTGTTAAAATTTTAGCGCCCCAAAATGGTTTCTTGCACTTGTCTCTTCATAGAGATGGCCGCCCCTGCGCGCCACTCCGATACTTAATAAAAAACAAATCTCCTCCCATCAACTAAATACTCCTCACAAACAACGCCACAACAAATAGCAAATAGCAAATTTCTTCAAGAGTACTTCAAAGCATCAAAAGAAGTCCATTCTACAAAATTTGAAACGTCGAAAAAGAAGAAGTCGAGCATCCAATTCCGATTCCTCTCGAAAGGTGCGCGTGAGTCAGCGAACGTTGATCCGCCGAACACTCGGCAACAACAACAAAAAGAAGCCCTGCCTGCCCGTCAACCCAGAAGTGAGCGCACGTGGTACCTTTTAAGTGCCACTATGGAGTGTCTTATAAGCCACCAGTCTTTTTCTTTCGTCTGGCAATTCAATCCGCTGCGAAGTGCCTCGCATGTTCAAAGTCCTTGTTCTCAGACAACGCATCTGTCCACGCCTGTTGCCTGCCCGTCACGCTTTTTTGTCGTTTATCACCGCGAGACGTGTCGTGACACCGTGTTTACAAGCGGCCGGGCAGACAGCCACCCAAGTGGATCGCTGTAGGAGACCCGCAGAATTTGTTATTTTCTAATGCCACCATCCATCAATCGAGAGTTTACCATTCGACTAAACAGCAGACATTTCCCATTTAATTTTCGATAGCCGACTCAAGTACATTCTCTTATTTAAAAAAAGAAACCACTTCTCAGAACAGGGCCATTACATGAAGATTAAATTCATACCATCTCGAGCACTTTGGGTTGCTGAAAAATGAATTTCCAAAGTGACGGTTCGATTCAAAATAGAAACCACTCAATACCCCTCGACAGCCGGTGGCATTTCTAAAAGTAGAAATAAATACTTCTAAAAAAAGAATCCACGCCAACCGTCTGACAGTTATGCAGGTAGAAATAAGTCACAAGTTATTTTTAAAAAAGGGAACAGCAACAATGAAACACATTGAATCCATCGGCGCGAAAAAATGATTAATGGGACACTTTTAAAAGCGGACGGTCTTAAAAATGTACACTATCCTCCGATTGTTTCCTACTGACTTCCGAAACACTTATCATAAGATGTTTTCACGAATTCAGAGAGAAATAGTGCCTTTCTTTAAAACAATATCCCACTCCAATTTTGTCGGAGATAAATAATGTTTTTAAAAAACCCCAGAGAAGCAATAGTGTGTGGTAAGATATATAAACGCAGATCTTAATTCTCCAAGTGCTTGCAGCATTTCATAACATCTGAAACTATCAAACAATATATTTTAAAATATTCGAGTTATTTCTTTTCCAAGAAGAACTACTCTGAACCTTGCTAAATTGAAATCTTGATCATCCGGAAACAAAGGATTAAACGCTTACATTGAATAAAACAACTGGAAGTTGGAAAATCAAAACAGGGACGAATGTTGATAAAAGGTTAAACATTTCCCAAAAAACGAATAATTTATGCAGAAAACACCAACGTACATGTCAAAGATGTCCTTTTTATTTTTTATTTTTTTATCGAATGATAACAATCAAATGTTAACAACCCCTCATAGGAATTTTAAACTGCCTCGTTGAAACGTTTTTATGATTGTATTGCTCCAATGCTTCACGTAAGTAATGAATAGACCAGCAATATATTATTAGGCAATACTCTGTAGATGGTCCGCTGTGTCACCAAAAGTACTCAGAAGAAAAAGAAATCTAGAAACGGACTACAAACAGAAAGTTGAATAGAGTGCAAAAACAGACCTCATCGTCGGTATATGAGTAATGATTATGATTATGATTTGGTTACGAAAACTAATATCTGTATCTACCAAAATAATTACATTTCAAAAATAGTTTTTATGAATTTTTTTAGCCGGCGTCCAGGCATAGGGGTAGCGTGTCTTACCCGTGATCTGGACGTTCCGGGTTCGAGCATGGTTGTTCTGTATTCTATCAGAGAGATGCATGATGTGCCCCCTTGTAAAAAGGGGGTTGTGCAAGCGAATGAGTGTGTGAGCCAGAAGTGAGACTTCTGCCCTCTGGGTGCTCAGGGGTCTTTACCCTCAGAAGCTATTGCACCCCCTTTCCATGGAAACACGGACATGACATCCTGATCATCATGAATTTTTTTAAAATGTCTTTTTAGTGATATCAATTTCATTTCCGTATAATTCTCCCCTTAATTTTATTCAATTCAAAACAATATACTTAACAATGTTTTTAAATGTTACAATGGGATTCAAGCTCATTTATCGAAATCCTCAATCGCGTATTTTTTGCAATCATTGACTCAATAGTCGGATTTCCATTTCGAAAAATATACACTTTTTAATATGCATTCAGTTGATTCAATGGAATTCAAAACTTTCAATCGTATCAAATCACAAGGTAAAGTGCTTTTAATAAATTATCTAATGGCCTGGTTAATCTGGGCGCACAAATGGGTCGCCAAAATTGGGTAATTCATTTTTAATTCGGAAATAAATGAAAACAATAACATTAACCATAGTTCTCACATTACCTAATGACACTTTCAATACGAATGAATAATATTTAATTACACTCTACCTGTTACACAAAAATCCCAAACTGTTGATAGGTTTGGTTTTGATTGATTATTTTTATGCATGAAATAAGTGTGGATTGAATGGTTGCATCTGTACTTCGTTTTAAAACTTCTTAAGCATTATACTGGAGCAGCGTCTAGACAATCAAGATGAAACTTGATTGTCTAGACGCTGTACGCAAGAGTAACGTTCTTACTCCTGCACCACACCAAATTAATAAAAATATGACATCATCAGACTTACTTACTGGTGTCACTTAAGATATCCAAACATGTTCGGAGCACTTTTTGAGAAAACTTTATGTAGATATACCTTGAGCATATTTCCGGGTTTAAGACCATTCAAAATTAGTAATAGGGTGTCAATATTTGAAATACACTATTAAAAATTTCGAAAATTGGCATTTAATGGCATGCACTTAAGCAAATTCTTATAAAACTTCAAATTGGCTACACCGAAAACTATGATTCTCATCCTAACAAAACTTACACCAAAATAAACTGCATAGTTTTCTCTAGGAAATGAAAAACAATCGTACGGTTTTAATTATAAAAAAATTGTACAATCAGTCAGAGATTTATCATGAAATGTTTGGTAACTTTATGACATTATCATTCAAACAATAGGCTGTGAATTAAAACCTATGCACTTGATCTAAATTCCTTTTTTCCATTCCCTAAAAAATTATATAAAGACAAAGTCCATCACGTTTGATAGAAATATGACAATCATATTTCGTGTTATTTGATTTGAAGTGAGCAAGAAATGAGTCAAAATCAGTTTTGAGAAAAATGCATTTCAAGTATACAGCAGCTTGTTGTAATAATAAATTATGGGCGTATAAACTTGAAATTCATCACATTTGTATCCCTCTTCATCTTTTAATAATTTTCCTTTTTTAATCATTTAATTTTTTTTCTCGCAATTTTTGCATTTGGAAGTGAATCCTGATTAGATTCCTTTTTCTGTTTTTTCTATCTCTATCGAGTTCATCAAATGTTCTGAGTTTACACAAGAATACATTCAGTTGCAGTTATTTAAAAAAAACCTTAGTTAAAGAGTATTACAGACATAAATACCCCTCATCTGAAGATTCAGAACTCAACAAAGGCATGTTTAGGTACATGGAGTTAAACACCGTTAAATCTCCCACTGACATTTTTTTTTCTGTGCCAAGCATTTTCCTTATTTAAAACTAAACATGTGTTCATACAAATTTTAAACACGTTTTGGGACTTTTAAATCATTACTTCCGGTTATTTAAATGTCCACTTTCGGTTTTCCGGTCATTACTAAAATATTGATATCTTGACTTCTAAGTAACGTAGAGACAAAAGTAAACCTGATTTGGATAGCTCAAAGACTGGCCTATCCAATAAAATAATTGTTGGAAAATGTCACATCGAGACGACCTTTTCAGGTTAATCTTACGTCTGTTTCTTAAAATAATACAAATGAAAACATGGCTAATAGTTTACAAAGCACTGCTTAGGTAAAAAACATCATCATATCTACATATTTAAAATAATGGAAATTAATGAACGAACTACAAATTCGATTTCGCCCATTTTTGTCTAATACGGAAACTGATAACTTCGGGCTAAGAACCAATTGGCCATTTGCCATTGAAGATTTATATCTTTTTATAAGCAATATTTTCGAATCATAATAACATACTCGGAATTTTATGCACTTTGTCCAAAAATTGAAATATAATTTTCGATTATCATTCAACAAAAAGAAATTTTTTTAAAAAGATTTTTTTTTCCCATGAAAAATAAAACAAAATTAGGGCAAACAATCTATTGGCATTATGACAACACAAAATCTGAATTATTTAAATCATCAAAAGTAGAATGAGTAGTCTAAAGCTAGCACAATCGCAGGTCTTAATATGAAACTGAAATGAGAAAATAATACTAATAAAGAGAGAAGTAGCCACGAGAATGTCAGAAATGATAGTATATCTTGTTTTATGTTATAGGAATAATGTAATAAGGTATTATATAGGAATAATGTAAAAGACGTAAAGAGGGATCTAAAGATGAATTATAATCTCAGAAAAACCTCTGGAATCTAAAATATGCGAGAGGTCTCACTGGTTGCTATGGCGAAGCAGATAGACTAAACCTTAAAAATAGCAAATGGATGAAAATGATCCTTGATCCCAGCCAATGAAATTCACGCAAAATCACGCGTCATCATGACGCCAGAAATAGATAAAAATAAGACAAAAATAAACAGAAGACGAGGCTATGAACATTATTAAGTTATAATGGGTGAATGAGTAATATATTCATTACCCATATTTAAATATAATTATTTCATTGAGGGAAATATTGAACTGAACTTATGAAATAATAGTGGCATTTTTAAATGAAATGTATGACATATATGAAAAATTTAAAGCTGAAAAAATTCATCCCTGCAAAATAAAACGCTTTATATTTATCACTCATGTCAACAAAATCATCTATTAATTTTGCCGTAATTGAAATTTTTACTTTATATAACTGAAAAACGTGGATAATTTCTGGTTCATAAAGTAAAGTTTGTAATCAATTTTTTTTTAAAGTTTTATAACTTAAAATGTTTTAAACTATGAAAATAAATTATGTAATATTTTCAGAAAATGAGTATAAAGGAAAATAGCAGTAGCAGTAATGAACCATTAATATATTATTCCAAGGATTATTAATAGTAATACAGTATACTCATGTTTCCGCCCAATCTGTTGTTTCTTCTCGTATTTTTATCTGTTTATGACGTCATGATGACGCGTGATTTTGTATGAATTTCATTGCCTGGGATCAAGGATCATTTTCATCCATTTGCTATCTTTAAGATCTAGTAACGGCCTTATCACACGGCGAAATATCGTCAGCAAACGACAACGAAAGTGGTGTCACTATCGAAGTTTCATATGATAGGTTGAATTTCGTTTGCAAACAATATTTCCGTCACTATCGTCAGCATTTTCAAGCTGGTTAAAAGAAGCAGACGATGACAAAAAACTTGCTTGACCGGTTGTTAGAGCGTAGAAACGGGAGAACTTCTGACTATATTTCGCAGTGTGATAAGGCCTTAAGCAACGAGTGGCCAGTCCTGTATTCATGAACAGAAATGGCGAAAACGGTCAGTCTTCCAAACTCCAAAACCTATTTTAACTTTTGCCTCAGAGGCCTGGCACATATGAATCTGATGTTAGAAGATTAAGTATTTTTGAAGCGTGTGCAAGTTAGCAGATTAGATGTGATCTCATAATGCCTGAATTCGATTCAAAATGATAAAATCCGAACAAAATGAAGCTTCAAAACCTGACTATATTATAAACAAAGCTAGTTAGTTGAACCAATAGTATATGCTCAATTAGCCATTTCACTAATTATATGACTTTTGTTAAAAATGTAGAGACATCTAAAAAATTAATTAAAAGATTTTTCTGATGTTTGCGTTACATAATACTATTTTATACTTTACTCATTATATTTTCCTAACGTATATATAAATCAAAGGAATATTATATATATATATATACAAACTTTTGTCAAAAATCTAATACATAAAAATGAATTTTTTGTTCTTATTATTCATCCGATGGCGATAAAACTTGGCTAGCTTATTGCTTCGAGCCAAGAAAATACATGTTTTTCTTTATTAAATGTTTAATTAAAACTTCAAACCTATAGGATTGGCTCCCCTACAACTTTCTCACACACTCTTTTATAAAATATTACCTCAGAGAATGACTGACATTGCATTTACAAGCAATAGCTCTGAAATATGAACGTCTAGCTTGAATTCAACATCTCCACTGAATCTGTTATGTCTCCTTGGCGAGCTATTTGGCTGTCAATCCATGGTTAATAGATGCGGTAAATAGATCTGAATATATTTTTCATTCTTTAGATAATTGTGTTATGAATATAACCTTCGCTAAGTAATAAGTATTCGAAGTTTCATCGCAATCGGATGAGCTGTATGGCAGTACATAAGAGACACACAGACAAACATTTTTTTTTATTTATATAGATAATACTCAATTTCATTTAATGCATTCATTGTCGACAAGAAAATGAATTTTCTTCTTTATCATTCCTTATGTACGAAAATAGCGATTTCAAATTCCAAACAATATTTCCAAAATTATTTCTTCTGCGGCAGCAACGCGCCGGGTACCAACATAGTAATTTAAAAATAAAAAAGTAAAAACCACTCAACTCTAAAATAAATATTAGAACGTTTAAAAAAATAAACCATAAAAATTAAGTATTTGAATTCTTATATTAATCCTAAAATATTTTCCCATAGTTTGTATATCCGCCCCAAAAATTTATTATCCGCATCTAAAGCTCTCCCCATTATCAAGAGACGGGAAATGGCAAAAGAAATAAAAAAAATGGCGACCACCGGGGAGAATCTTCTCAGCGGCACTTACTCAGATCAGTGAACTACGCAAATATGGAGAGAGTAACAAATACACGAGTCTTTGGCACAAATGGCTCACGACAAAAGTCTAGACATTCCTTCCAGCCATGGAAATTCGAGCTCATTTTTTCCCGCCCTTTTCTGCGCACAATCCAATTCGATTCACCTTTCGGCGGGAAAAATTAAAATTAAACATAACACAAAATTGCGATGGAAAAAGAATTTCCAAAGATGCACCCAAAAATGGTTCGCATCAAAACCAAGAAAACAAAATTCAGGTGGAGAAAAAAGAAAAAAAAAATGCTTCGAAAAGGTAATGTTTGTCCGAATTCCCGCCATTTTTAAAAGCGGGAAACCTTTTTTTTTTATTGTTCTTTGTTCTTTTTTTGAATGAGTCGCGGACGAATCACGCCAAGTCGCTATTGGGAACTTAATTTAAGGTCCACGCAAAAGAAATTTCTCTCTTTTAAATTCTTTTTTTCTTTCTTCTTTTCTACTTTATTCTAGGAAACGTGATTCTTTAATGGCTACCGACCGCCAAGATGCGGCCAATGCAAATAGAAGATCCCCCCCCCCCCTGCATCAGAAATTGTAGTCCTCCAGACGATCAAGAAGAGAAGAAAATAAAAGAGAAACGAGCGACTGGCAGTTATTACAAAGCGGCAACTCGGAGGGGTTGAAATTATCTGCAGTCCGTCCCTGTGTCGGCTGATTCGAAGGCCCTTAAAGTATCTAACTACGTTCAAAGGATATTTTTTAAAAACTGTTTAAAACTGTGATTTCTAGATGCATTGTCAATTATAATACAAAATACTATAAATACAAAAAAAAAAGTTATTTGAAAATACAATATATTTTGAAAAATAAGAAAATGTGTAGTAGATTTTAATGAAATTGAACCAAAACGGTTCACACTCCAAACAAAACGGCAATGCAGCCATCCTATTTTTCTTTGTACACAAGTTAGAGAATAGAGCGCTGAATCAAATGAACCAAGATCTGAGAAACATTTGGAGATGGAAAGAAGTTATGCGTATTTATGAATTTTTCCCATAAATTCAGAAATTAATTTTTCTAAAAACACCTACAAATGAAAAAGAATTTCACTTGCAATAAAGTTTTCGGTTCATTTCATTGCCAATATTATTTAAATCACGCGCTGAAATTTATATGTAAATACTTCTATTAGTTTTTGCGACACAATGCTAACGGAGGAGAATTTTTACGCAAATAAAAGTTTTGAGAAAATGGATGTGAAAGACAAATTTCAACTAAAAAATATGATTTGCTTAAAACCCCCTGTAAGATAGGTGAGGCCTTCCTTTCCCTAGAAAAGATTAACTGTTTTGGAAAGAGGAAAGTCTGAACTACAAGAAATAACAATAAAAATAAAATTCGCCAATGTGGCAGAAAATCAGTGTTTTCAACCTAAGAGGATACCTCAAATTATTGCTCGCAGAATAAAGCACTATTGCGATTAAAGGAATTAAAAAGGCACCACAGCACTATGCCCCGAAACTCCAGAAAAGATTACTAACGGGAAACATAAGTTTTGAAAACAGAACTGTTTGAGAAACAATTTCGCACACATGTTTATAAGAAGGTCATGATAAACTTACATGGAAAGTGAAATTCTTTATTTTAATCGGTAAAAATATAATTAATATGATAAAATTTACGTGCACAAAAATTTTAGAATAAAATTTATAAAAGCGAGTCAAAAATTTGGATTTAAAATAATCAAATCATTTAAATCTGAGTTTGAAAACATATTTGCGGACAAATTACTTAAAAATATGATTTTGAATGTAACAGTCATCTCCATAAACAGCCATTTAGTGTAGTTAAATCAACGTCCCGTTGTAAAGCAACACTACGGCTATTTCGGGACGAACCTCCTCATTTTGAACCGAGATCAGATGGCGAGGACGACATCAGAGCTGGCACCCCCATTCTACCCACCTCTGCAAACGACCACACCACACCATACCACATCACATCAATTGATTGCCCCTGACGGATTCAGCGTGCATTAGACCAACGTACATGACGGTTTTTCGGTCGAATCGGGTCTCAAACCTGAAGCCCTCCAATTTCAAGAATCTCGGTGTCCTGGTGGTAAGGTCTCGGCTCCGGAACCGGAGGGTTATAGGTTGGTGAGTCGATTCCAAAGAAAAAACGGCTGGTCTAATGCACGCTAAATCAGTCAGGGCCAAACGTCCTCCCTCTGGTGTGGTGTGGGGGCCGCGGTGGCCTGGTGGTAATGTCTCGGCTTCGGAACCGGAGGGTTTCAGGTTCGAGACTCGATTCCACCGAAGAATCGCCGTGCGAGGGGGTCTCTTGCACGTTAAATCTGTCAGGCCAAGCGTCCTTCCGTTGGTGTGGTGTGGAGAGGGGGGTGCCAGTTCAGATGTCGTCCTCGTCATCTGATTCTGGTTCAAAATTACGAGGTCCGTCCCAAAATAGCCCACGTGTTGCTTTAAACGGGACGTTAATATAACTTAACTAACTAACTGGTGTGGTGTGGAAATTTGGAGAGAGAGGTGCCAGTTCACCTCCCATCACGGTTCAAAATGACAAGGTTCATCACCAAATAGCCCTAGTATTGCTTCAAAACAGGACAAAACTAAACTAAATTAACTGAACGAAACTAAATTAAACCCTTCGGTTTCAAAGCAGAGATCTTAACTCCAGGTCACCATAATCCATAAAAAGAAAGAAAAAGAAGAAGAAACTGGAATTAGATGCGAGAAAACAAGATGGTTCTCTTTTCAATTATACTAAACATTTTATGGTGTAAGTATATTTTCTATGTTTATTCCATTTTAAAAGGAAATATTTTAATCCCATTTTCTAACATTTAACTAGAGAATTCTGAACGCATGTGAAACGAATCGTGAGATACAATAAATAGTTTCTTTCATCAGCATTCCGAAAGAACACCAAGCATTAAAATACCAAAAGAATACCTAAATCTAATATACAAAAATGAATATTTATTTGTAGAATAGAATACTAAAAATAGAAGAAATACCATTCATGCTTCTCTTTATACGTCCTTCCATTTCAATGAATGTATTCATTGCCGACAAGAAAAATAAATATCATTTTTCCTGTGATTCTTATTTGAACAAGGTAACTACTTCAAATTTCAAACGGTGTTTCCAAGATTATTTCCTCTGCTGCAACAACACGTTGGGTACCAGCTAGTAGATACATATAGCTTATACAGGGTGTCCCAAAAAGATTGAAACGCGCTTTAATTCTTTAACTGTTAGAGATAAGAAGGTGATGTAATTTGAAAAAATGTTCAAAATAAGATAGGAAAGAATATGACATTAAGAAAAAAAATCCACCTATGAATTTTTAAAAGTTACACTTTTTAAATTTTTATACAACCCCTCTATGCAAATTTGGTCAATTAGAAAGTTTTTCCTTTCCATCCCAGAAGACCATTAAAAAAACCTGCATAACTGTATCTTTAAAATTGAGTGAGCTATGTGTAATTGAAAATTGAACGCTGTTTTTAGTGACCATATACCAAAATGGAAATGTAAATTTGCAACACATTATAAACACATAATTTTTTTATATTATTTACAAAACACATTTTTGCGTATTTACGGTAGATTCAAGATACAGTTTTAATCTTATCAGGGACAAGTAATTTTATGCCATGTATTCTAAATTTACATTAGAAATTTTATAAGATTTCGTTGAAAATCAATAAAAGCCATTTGACAGATTTTTATAGCTAAATTTATAAAAAAGAAAAATACTGTTAAATTAGTCTGGTTAATTTTAATTGTTTTCAAATTCATCACATTTTTGTCATGAATTCTAACATTCTAACAAATTAACTGCCAGACGATTTTTGCCTTTCATTTAACTGGAATTTAACCGCTTCTAATACGTGTATATTAAAGTTTTTTAAAAAAATTTTTAAGTTACTTAAAGAAATGCAGACGATTATTTTTCAATTTACTTATTTAGTTCCAAAATTATTTCTTTCCTGTACAACTTAACCAATATTTCCTCGTGCATATCAAAATAAAGTTTAGAAATCATTCATCGATATTGAGTTTCATATTGTCGAAGTAAAAATACTGTAACTAATTTTGCATTATGGTACTTTTAACAAATGACGAACTATTTGAACTAGCAATGGTTTATTCTATTTGCAATAGAAATAATGCAGAAACTGCTCGGGAATTCGGACGACGATATCCCTATTTGCCTGAAATTTCACGTACATTTGTTTATCGGATGATGAGAAGATTGAGAACTACCGGTTCATTTAATCCAAGACCTGGCCCTGGTAGAAATATCTTGTTCAATGAAGACCAAGAAATTGATATTATTGCATATTTTTCTTCCAACCCTCGATCAAGCATTCGAAAAGCAAGTGCAATTACAGGATTACCTAGGACGTCAATCCATAGAATACTTGAAAAACACAATTGGCATCCATTTTGTATTCATGGACTTCAAGCACTCCATCCCTCTGATTTTAACCGACGTGTAGCATTCTCCAATTGGTTATTAACACAACAGGACACAGATTCAAACTTTGTCAAGAACAATATTTGGACTGATGAATGTTTGTTTACGGAAAATGGACACATAAATGCACACAACGATCATTATTGGAATGATACAAAACCATTTTTTGTACAGGAAATACATCACCAGAGAAAGTTTTCTGTGTCCGTATGGTGCGGAACGGAAAACTGATTGGTCCAGAGTTTTATGAAGGAACACTTACAGCTATAAAATATTTGCAACTTATTTTAAATGGCATAGTAACAGATACTTTGGAGACGACACCATTGTCATTAGTAAAAAAAAAATGTATTTTCAACAAGACGGAGCGCCTGCACACAAGTCTATAAATGTAACAAACTGTCTCAACGAAAACTTTTTAAATGTATGTTCGTTTTATTTATTATTATTTTTTTTATGTTACACTTCTTACAATCTTATGTTATCAAAACTGTTTAACTCCATCAATAAGGACTTTATTTAAATGCCATTTTTTATTTCTTTTACGCTTATTATCTTTTTTTGATCGAAGAATTTCTATTATCAATTTGGATATGGTCCCTATTTTCACCGACGAAAAGGTCTTTCAAGTGGTATGGAAAAGTGACATAAGTCAAATTTTTTTCTGTGTTATTATTCAAAAAGTTTTAAAGATACAGTTATGCAATTATTTTTAATGGTCTTCTGGGATGGAAAGGAAAAACTTTCTAATTGACCAAATTTGCATAGAGGGGCTGTATAAAAATTTACAAAGTGTAACTTTTTAAAATTCACAGGTGGATTTTTTTTCTTAATGTCATCTTCTTTCCTATCTTATTTTGAACATTTTTTCAAATTACACCAGCTACTTATCTCTAACGGTTAAAGAATTAAAGTGCGTTTCAATCTTTTTGGGACACCCTGTAGATGAAGCTTATGAGAATATTAGTATGTCCTATCCCAAATTCATTTTTCTATCATTTATATTATTTCAGCCAACAACTGGGAAACGACGTCGTTGACGTCTGGTGTGGTCAAGACTTCGACCTTTTCGCCCCATCCCCTTGCAAAACAGCACACATTCTCGTTCTTCCTGGTGAAGTGCAGCAAACCCGATTCATCCGAACTCCCTGCAAGCTCGGATTAGCGAGTAATCGGATGAAGCAAATTGCAAGAGTGACGTAGAAGGCTTGTTTTTCACTACTGGCTGACTATTACTGAAAATTTTACTACTTTTACTACTGTTTTTCTATCTGCCTGACTACTGCTGAGAAGAAGCACAAAGAACATAAGGTTGCATTTTATCTTGTAAATATTTCAATTTTGCATCTTTTTTTTTTCCTTCTGCATTCATTTTTTTTATAACATGTTTATATCTATGTGCTAATACCTTAAGATGAGACAGCCTTTCGATGTCATGATGGCCGGTGTGACAACTGCTTAAAATCTCTGAACTCAGATCTCATCCTGTATGGCGCCATGTTGCCTCATTAAACACGTGATGCTTCCCCGCCATTATGAGCAGACGAGTATTCGGCGTTGAGACGGTAAAGGCCTTATCACACGGCGAAATATCGTCCGCACTTTTCCATTTCTACCCTAAAGAACCGGGCAAGCAAGTTTTTCGCCATCGTCAGCTTTTTCTAACCAGTTTGAAAATGCCGACGATAGTGACGGGAATATTGTCTGTAAAAGAAATTCAACCACTCAGGTGAAACTTCGATAGAGACGTCACTTTCCTTGTCGTTTGCTGACGAAAGAGATGACGATATTTCGCCGTATGATGAGGCCTTTAACCCGTTCACTGCCCCTGATATGAGGACCATCCATCCAATGAGATGACCCTTTCTTCACTATCTTTTAACTGTAGTAGAGAAGGTGTCATCTAATGACACAGATGGTTTGGTCCTAGAAAAGAACGCAATCGACGAGTGATCTTGTACTTGGCAGTCAAAGTATTAGGCGTATCGCTTTGTAATTAACGATTATGTTAATAGATTAGGTACTTAAAAATACATTTCCTTATTTTTAAGGGTTTTGATAATAAATTATTAATTTTTCATACGGAACTGCAGAGCCGCAACTTTAGATCAAAAGAGCCGCAGGTTGCCGACGCCAGGTCAATCCATTTTGGAAAATGGATTATTAAAAATAAAAAAAGAACGTCGTTAAGCCTCATATCGAAAGGTACTACTCGCATTTCAACGCTATTTGCTTTCAATCAGTTCTTTACAATATATGAAAAGATTTAATTAACTATTGCTGCTTTTCTGGATTGCACACTAATTTACGTCATAGTGAAGATTGTTGCCTTGGTGAAATGACTTGAAGACAGAGGTTGTCTTTTATGTGGTCTATTCGATAACATAGCAAAAAGAGGCACACGGTTACTCCACAGTGTAGTAGGCCTAGAGAACGACACATAAAACTTTTCGGAAGAGAGAGAGCCAAGATCACACACCCCAACGTCCGAGGGTCAAGTTCCATTCTCATGAAAAAAAATATACAGAGTGCGTCAGAGAAACTTCCTTATTTGAAAAAACTTCTGAGCGGTGAGTTGGTTGGGTAGAGAGGTGATAGGTGTTGCTACTGGAGGGAGAAGTCGCCAAGTTTGTTTCTCCCTCTAGTCAGTTGCCATCCTGCTGAACTCCGGAAACTGTCGATAGAGTAAGGCAGTCCATTCGGCTCGCAAACACGCAGCTGCTCTGGGAATTTCTGACACCACTCTTCGACGAATTCTCCATCAAGACCTTCCATTTCATCGCTATTGATTGGCTGTTGTGCAAGAATTAATCGAACGCGATTTTGTTGCCCATCGAAATGCATGTGAAATGCTGCTTGACAACCTGCCTAAAAACGAGGTCGTTTTTTCAGTGACGAGGCTCACTTTGAAATGCCTGGTTTATGCCGATTGACCACGGATCATAGCTCACCTCAAGAACAGCATTCGCGACGCCATCACCAACATAGCGATTGATGTGATGCCAAGAGTGGACACGAACCTCAAAAACCGACTCAATCAGTGCATGCGCATTGGGGGTCGCCATTTAACCGATGTCATTTTCAAAACTGTATGAAAAAAATATTGGGATATCGAATTCTCAAATGAAAAAAAGAATTAAAACAATAACTGAAGTACTTTTGTTTTTATTGATCTTTCAAATAAGTAAACTCCTCTGGCGCACCCTATATATAAACAAGCAGCAATAGCGAGACTAGGTGCTATTTACATGATTGGTGGCTAGCTCCACCCAGGAAGATCACGTGGTTCACTGAATTTTTAACATACAATGCACAGAATGTGACTTTACATTACAAACGTTTACACTAAATTGATTTGTGAAATGTTACACGTTATCAACAAAAGTATGTTTCGATAATAATATCTCATTCAAAGTAAATATAAAACATAACTTTCCCCTCAAAGCGTAGCAAGGATAAAAATAATCACCATCACAATGCGGAAAATAATCTGTTTTCTACCACATTGCGAAATTTCGTTGACAACACTGACAATGAGACCATTAAAGAAAAATACTTAAAGAGAGACAGAATGCCTTCAGTGTTCCTTATTGCTTTGTACGAAAAAAAAAAATTAATCCGTGGGCCTTCCTTCCTTCTCATGCAAGAAATGTTGTTTACATTCTAATCCAAGTTATTGTGCAAATAATTGTCTCTCCATTCAAAAAACAGTTCCCCGGATGTTTCGAAACGGCATATGCATTTAAAAGCGTTGACGTCCGTTTTTGCAGCGTTGTAAAAGCAGGTGTAACTAAATAGGAATGAGAAGATCTTGTGCATAATGCAATGAAGATTGTGTGGGATTCGGTCGGATGACAACGTTTGAATTTGAGAGCTTTTAAAATAATATATTCAGCGAATCGCCTCGATAAAACAGTAAATATAAATGGAACGAGAAAAAAAAGATTCGAGTGAGACCACTTTCATAAATCCCTGATTTAGTCGAGTAGTGCAAAGAATACATTTTAAAGTAAGAAATATATGGCATAGCTAAACAATCACGAAATACTTAAAAAACCAGTTTTAAAAACAGGATTATAACAAAAAAAGGAGAATATCCAAGGTTTAGGAGACTCAGATGGAAGACCTTATGTTTACGCATCAAAACTTAGTTGCAATACCAACACATTTTCCATCCAAATACTCTTGCCAACAGATAACATGTTTTTAGCAAACCAGACCAATCACTCCCTACCCCAACTTTTTTTTCATAGAACTATGCATGATTTATTGGTCTTTTATGCCTCGTACATAAATGGCTGTACGCATTTGTCCTACTACCAAAATAAAACTCTGCATTGGTGGTTTACATATGTTTATACTGACTTATCGTCACGAGAAAAACCCTAAAAGTAGGGGTCAATCGGTTTAAAAACGAGATGTTCCATTACATTTTGGAGGTGAAAGAAAGGGTTATATTTCATTTGACGCCAAAAGAACCGATTAGAAATATCATTATCATTTGAAGAATCGACATATAAAAGCTCCATTTTGTCTTGTGCAGTGTTCATTTGATTGATCAACTAAATTGTATCAGGATTTTTGAGTAAAATAATCTCACTTATATATTCCGTTAGTAATCGATGACAGCTAAATGATTGTGAGTCATGTTGTAATTTATTAAAATTTTTTGGAAACATCTATTCTTCAATCATTTGTGGATATTACGTTATGTGTAATATACCTGTAAGAAGTGCAGCGGAGGACTGGGTGACCCATTTTAGGGTTATGAGTTATTCCAAAGATTCCGATAAATACTTCGTTCGTTCTCAAAAGAATGTGAAAGGAATAAATATCTTTAACTTTGCCTATTTATTGATTTATTTATATTTTAAATTTCTGCTGAATTTCGTGTTTTTACTTTTTATTTATATCAAAGAGTAATAGATTTATTATGAAAAAAAAAGTTCCAAACTGTACTTATTTTCTGATCGTAAGTTTATTATTTGAAACTATCGTTCTTTCGCCTTATTCAAAACTTATAAATTTTAGTGTAAAACGAAGGAGAGGGAATCTAATTTTAAAACGTAAGCTTTCCAGTCTTAAAGACACGTGAATCTTCAAGAAAATATCAAACTATCTTGATATTATCCGATGGTTTTTATTTAATTGACGGCAACTTCATGTCTTAAAAAAACCAATACAAAAGCAGATGAAGAATTATAGTTGAAGGCTTTCTTATGAAAGACATTATTTTAAAGCTTAAATAACTAATTTATTTGAAAGATATTAGAGTTTTTTTTTTAAAAAAAAGCTAATGCTGAATCAGACGCATTATGTTTAATGTTTGCGTAGTTAACGAAAAGAATAACAAAAAATTCTCAATGTCGCGCAAGTTAGGAAAGAGATGAACTGCAAGTTTTTTTAAGAGAGGCTCATGTACACGATAAACAGAACTCAACTAGAAAAGTTGAAATAATTAGTCTTTCGTGAGAGCCAATTGATGGAATCATGGACACGAAGTTATTTTTAAAAAATCTCTACCTGAAATCAAATACAATCAATCACTCAAGCGACTCAAATGATCGATTGGGGGGACTAATATTGCATAAATATCTCAATGCTAATGAAATTAAGCTTCTTCTTGTGTACAGCTGACACCCCGCCACCACTGAACGTAGCAGTATCGACAGGATGTGTTGCGGTCGACTGCTGTATTAAGTATTGTCCAACCTTACATGGACCGAGCAGTTAAACCAACATTCCTTTCGGAGTAGTTATAAACTGTCTGTCTCCCCACCCGCACACTCTCAAACAGTTGGAATGAAACTGTCCTTCTTTGACATCCTATCCTTCAGGGTTTCGAGATGACCCGGTGCCACCAGTACTGTACTTCAATCATCATTGGCGATCTTCAGCTTTTTCCTTCACTCTGAGACCTCCACGCATTCCATTAAATAGTGGTAGACCGTACCGACTTATCCACCAATGAATTTAATTTCCCGTGTTCTTCCAAATCTTTGGAAATAGGCAGAAAATCTCCCACGTCCAGGTATTATTTGGATTATAAGTGGATGGTGTCTTCTTATTTTCAATTTTCAGATTAGGAATAAAGTCGAAAGTGACTTCCTTTTTTGGACATATACCACCTGTCAAACCAGTTATTAAATTGAATAATACAAAATAAAGAGTTCAGCCTCAAAATGATGGTAAAGGGATTTGACCGTCTCAAGACTATTTTTCCCTACTTAGTAGTTAGTATTAAAAACGCTATAGCAGTAATTCTCTTCAAGAATGTGTAAAATAATTCAGAGCACGATTTAAAAAATTATATCATTGCTTTTCAAAATTTCGAACGAAAACAGAAGAAGAAACCATAATTAATATACTTCAAAATATATCTAGGCTGAAACGAGGCATGTTTACGAGTGTCACTACCAATCGATGTTGACAGCCAAAGGAGCGAGTGTTCAAGTTTGACATAAACACTCATTAGAATTCGAACTCATTTGAATTATAGATTGATTTCCGTTCCGTAAGTTCATCAACTCGATACCTGTGACCCAATAAAACTATTAAACAAACAAAGAAAAGTAAAATGATTGGCGAAAATAGTGTCATGTTTATATGCCAAGTACTGGATCGGTTTTAATGGCATATTCAATCAAAAGAATCAAATTATTCCACACACATAATTCTTTATCCGATAAAACAATTTTCGCGGTAGTAAATAATAATAATAAGCGTTAATTTAAAAAAATAATTTCAATTAAAAATTATTATTGCAATGATTATCACTTACGAATATTGAAGAATCCAGAAAGAAAAAGGCATAGGACAATTTGAGCCCTAATACTATTCGTTCGGAATTCACAAGTTTAATTTTAGAAAATAGGATTAAAATAGTTTCTTTCGAAATGGATTAAACATTGAAAACATATTTATACCATGAGATCGTTAATATAGTTGAAAAGAAACATTTTTGGAAATTTAAGATGGTGCAGAATTATTTGAAATCTAATATTTTTAGTAGTTACTGCGAAAAACGCTAAATTTGAATCTAAATAACATAAAAAAATAAATTAACATAAACCAAGGGTTGGTCTCCCCCAAACTTTCCTGCGTAATCTGTCATAAAATTGTTACCCCTGAGAATGACTTGCATGACATTTACATACTATAGCTACACAATATGAACCTTTCACTTGAATTGAGCATTTCTACGGAATCGCTTGTCTCCTCGACGAGCTATTTTGGGATTTATCCTTGGTCAACAGATGCGGTTGAAATTCAGATTTTTAAAAAAATTTTAGATCATTGTGCTACTTCTATAACCATCCCGTAGGTTTAAGCAATAAGCTGACCAAGTTTCATCGCAATCGGGTAAACGGTTTAGGAAGGCATAACAGACATACAGACAAACGTTCATTTTTATCTATATAGAAGATATTAAGAAGTTAGTTATTAAGGGCTTACATGTATTTTGATCATTTTTTCACTTTAAAAGGCGATGTATTGAGAAAAATTAGTACTATATATATATGCACAACACATAGCACAGCATTATTTTTTACTTTTTTTCCGTTTCCATCTAATAAGTCCAGCAACGGATTGTCTTCGAACTTTTTTTTTTTATTTAACCAATTTTCCGTTCTTAAATCGCTGAAACCAAAACCAGTGATAGAGATATGAAGGAGCAGCATCACCATGAATTTCTAAAAGTGTCTGATGGCTGCAGATTTCTTCAAATCAAACAAGAAAGAGCAATGAATGTCGAAAATGCTATTTGGAGCGATTAATTTCTTTATACACTGAATAGCTCAATAATACTAAATGGAAAACTTCCAAAATGGAAAGAATAAAGCACTAATAAATTGGTAAAACATAAAACCGTTGTCGCTTGTATAGATCCTTCGCATGTCTATCAATAGATGTCGCTGATTAAAATGTCCGCCAGAATCCAATATACATAATCACTATTAAGTTTGATAAATATGATAAATCCATTTAAATAACAATGAGTGTTTATCTGTACGCCTCTTATGCGCGGCCGTGTCGCTCATTGCGATGACACTTCGAATACTTATTACTTGCACTTATTTGTTTCTGCTAAAGATGGAATAATATTGCCAACCCTAAAGTGTTGAATAATAAAGTTTTAAAAAAATGGAATTGATATTCTTTACGCTTCTCCTTTATATATCCTTCCATTTCAACGAATGGATTCATTTTCAACAAGAAAATAAATATCATTCTTAACTAAACAAGACAGTTATTTTAAATTTCAAGCGATGTTTCCCCAATTATTTCTTCTGCGGCAGCAACGCGCCGGGTACCAGCTAGTTACTGAATATTTATTAAGTTATATAAAATTTACAATTCATAAATTAAATATAAACATTAATTAAAACGACGACGAAAGACTGTCAACAACTACCTTGTTTACTTTATTTCAAATTATTCCCAAACTACAAAAAAACGAAATCAATTATCCACGATGTTTTTACGAACACGCGTTGTCCAAATCTTCAGCGATTTAATGAAACATTCCCATTCAAAACGAAGTCCAGTCGAAGGGCAAAACAAAAACTTCACCACACCCCGCTCATTTAACCAGGTGGATTATTTAAATAGCTGTTCAAGGTCGCCCGATCATATTTTAATTGAGAGCCACACTCTCTTGGCCTGTCGCCAACACTCGGCACAATGCGGCATTCATTCACTTAGGAGACATTCTTTATGACACCTTGCATTCATTCAGTCTTCCTGACTTTTCTCTGTGAGAAACATTCTTAAAATGAAGGGAACATTGAAAACGAATTCCACCGTAACGATTCCCTTCATGTTTTAAACATCCGAACAGGACATAAAATTTAACGAACCATTGTTTTAACAACAACTTCTTGCAGAGGGAAATCCCTCAACTGGAGAAATTATTTCCAGGAAAAACGGTGATTTATTCAAAGGCTATAAAAACATTCCACATCACATTTAAAAAGTATGATTCAAATATTCTGACAGTTAATAGACACTGACTTTTTTTTAAATAATCGTCATTGGTTTCTCATGTTATATAGCATAATGACGAGCTACACTCATCATGTGTCTAAAGCCACTGTTGAATATGATAATGAATTTGGTTCAAAATTCCTAGTATACTGAATCCGACAGCACTTGCATTGCTTATGTTAATGTCATAGATCATAATCCAGGGTGCGTAGTGAGAAAGGGCTGCAAAACTGAAGTACTTTTAAGCACTTTTTAAGCACCATAGCCAAAAAAAATGAAGCCCCTTTCTACATGTACGCATATGTCAACCTGCGTATTTTCTAATCCGAGGTCATTTTTTGTTTCATTATAATGCATCATTTTTTATTCAGGTTTTAAAAATTAATTTTAAATGCGCATTTTTTAAATATAAATATTTATTACTGTATTTGAACGATATTTGTTCAATGTCTTCTATTGTAAAACAAATGATGTCTTTTTGGTTTTGAAAAAAACATGAAAGAGTAATAATAATAAAAAAATATCATTACACAAAATTCAAGGCAACTTTTATAAGAGAACTATTTAAAACGCTACATGTAAAAGAAGTGGAAACGTTTTTCGAATGGCAACAAGTTGGGCATATTTTGCATTTCTCTCTTTCGGAATAACCCTTCCAATATTTCAATGCGGTGCCCAATGTTGAAAAAAAAACAAGCGAAAAAAAGTTTACTAACCACTATCTAACTAACATGGTTTTAACTCTTGGATCCCTTCACCGAATGCTACCTTTTCGTCGGTTTTCTTTTTTGCTACATCCAGCAAACAAATATTTATGACTGTCATCTATTTAGCGTATTAACGAATGCGCTAACAAAAGGGAATATCCAATGCTAAAAAAAAGAATATTTTCTTTGCACTTCTCCAGAAAACTAAGCACTTTTAAGGTGCTTGAAAATGGTTATCAAATTCAAGTACTTTTTAGGAACTTATCATGACGCTACGCATCCTGAAGAACACAGTCTCGAAGACAAAGTTGGCAAGATTCCACATTGGTCATACACGCCTAACACATTATCACCTTTTATTTGAAGAATAATGTCTTACCTGTTCAGCACGCAAAGTTCATTTAAATGTTTTCTCATATTTTAATTCAATGCCTAGTTTTTATTACCATCGCGTACAGTTATTTAACTCATCGATTTGAAATATGCAATATCGATTTTAAATGTCCGGTTGTTCAATTTTTTACGTTCCAAAAGTTTTAGTTTTAGTTATATTAACGTCCCGTTTGTAAAGCAATACTTGGGCTATTCTGGAACGGACCTCGTCGTTTTGTACCACGGTCAGACGACATCTGAAATGGCATCCCACCCCCTACATTTCCAAATATTAGTAGTTTCAGACTTCGTCTATGCTCTCTATTTTAACCGCATCTATGGCACAGTACGGTTATGTATAGTTTTTTCACCAATAAACAGCACCAAACCAAACTATAGAGAATCTATTATGATTTTGAATTTATGTGGGTCTTCTAATAAATTGGAATTTTTTTTTTTTGTAGTTGTTTAACCATTTTTTTAACGGTCGGGATGTTTAAATAAAATCCCATGAGTCAACAATAGAAACGTGCCGCTCATACAAAAGTCGTTTCTAAAATCGTCCGTTTGAAAGTCTGTTGATGAGGAATTTGCAGAAGCACGAATGGGTTTCACAGCTGCCTCTCAAAATAGTTTATGGCCGTTTTAATGGCAAGAACAACAGCTCGGCTTTCGGCCCGTTGCCTCGAAAATTATGAAGTCTCGCTCGTAAACTTGACGAAGGAAACAAAAAAAAATATATTTAGAAATTCATGATATAACATTCGTATATTATATAATCATTTCATTAACAGTAGAAAGTGTGGCTCGGCAAATGAAATTTATCACGAAATTTAATCAGCAAACGAAATTTAATCAGCACACGACGAAAAAAGACCTGCCGACTTCTTCCGTACTTTTCAATTAGTTCCGGGCCCCTTTACTAATTGGGAAATACCTCATAGTAAAAAGTATCAAAAATACTTCATTCTTCCATAATTATAAAAATTGTTTTCCAATATTTGCTTAAAGTGCTTGATTTTTCGGCTCTTTGCCCCAAATAGCGTAATAACCTTCACAGAATTCTTGTCTATTACATAAAAATTATAATCCCCCATCATATGAATATCATTGAGATACAGAGAAATCGTAAATGAAACTAAAATATAATATCTGCCTCTTCCAAAGGCATCCTTGTTAAAATGTTTATAATTCCTCGATAAAAATGAGAAAATGCAATGCTCTGATGACTGAGTTCAGCCTAAAAAAATATTTCGTATAGTTTGATTTAAATAAAAGCCTTTTCTCATATTTCTAAACTCAGTTCGGGCCCCAACCTCAAATGCTATTTACTGAAGACTGAACTAAAAAGGAGGCAGTCCGGATCTGAACCATGCAGTTCCACATGCAACAAATGAAATCAAAAGAACCAACCAATTCCCCAAAATCTTTAAACAAATCTTCAAGGGAATCACTTCCAGCGAACAAAAAGAAATTTAATACAGTTAAAATCTTTTTCGAAATAGAACTGGAAGTATTCTCGGAATGTAGATTCCATTTGAAAAATATTATTTTAGGAAAATTATGGAAGTGGTGCACCCCTTCCTGCACCCTTCGATATTTCCATTTAGACAAATGTAGATGGGGGGGGAGATGTAAAATCCATTCGCCAAACGATTTCCATTTATTTTCAGAATAAGAATTGTCTAAATGTAAAGCAAAACATCGTCCATTATCTGAGATTCCGGTAAGAGACCAAACTATTCTTTAAAAACAGACATT
Organism: Argiope trifasciata; assembly: GCA_026543055.1. NCBI lineage: Eukaryota > Metazoa > Arthropoda > Arachnida > Araneae > Araneidae > Argiope > Argiope trifasciata. The sequence goes on along the minus strand of JAPMOQ010044143.1, from coordinate 275,190 downwards.
TAAAAAAAATCAGTTTTAGATAAAAGAGCAAAAACCATAAACTGATTTTTTTACATATACATATATAATGAATACAAAGGAACGATTCAGAAGTTCCAGCATTCGAATATTGAAAACGATACTGCACTTTGGAGGCATAAGGCAGAGATTCAAAAGAGATAGCTCAATCGTGCGAGAAACCATTTTGGAAATGATACTGAACTGTCTGTGAGCTAAAAAAAATAACAAAATACTCCATGAATAAAATTTAATTCGAATTCTCTAAACAAAAACTATCGATCTGTATCACTTTGAAAGGAAATCTATGAAAAGATGTTCAGCCCATTCTTTTATGTCTGAGATTGGAATAATACAAGGAAACAAAAATCTAGAACACATGTCATCTTCCATGCAAAGTTATAGATGAATATTCAAGTTTGGATTAATCTTATTGAAAGCGCAAAATCCAATACACATCATTCTCTTTCCTCTCCAACAAAGCTACACACAAAAGGTCGACACTGTGGAAGTATATGAGAAAATGAAAGTGTGGGGAATTATTATGATGCAGATTATTGTGATCTGTGCATGAAGCAACAGGACTTGTGTTTCCAGGAACATTACTTTCATAACCACATTCACACATAGAACAAACACAAAGACAAGACATAACAAGACATTCACGCGCGCAACTTCAGTATGGTATCACATCTCATTCTCATTGCATTCGCAATGAATAATGGAATAGCCTATCAGGCATCACCATCTAGTATCCAAAAGAGAAGAGAAGAGTTATGGAACTGCTACAACAGGAAGAATATTCCCTCAGGTTTGTTGTGATTTTAGTTCAGATCCTTTGCACATAGTCGACAAATGTCGCCAACAGCGAAATATAACAAACAGTTTGAGATGCAAAGAAGTGATGGGTACAAATATACGCATACATGCATTTTTTCCATCCATTCACAAATTTTTCTAAAACAACACCTATAAATGAAAAAGTATTTCACCAGCAATAAAACTTTTGGGTTCCTTTCATTGCCCATGTGATTTAAAACACGCGCTAAAATCGTTATGTAAATTCCTCAATTAGCCTTTGAGAATATCGTGTTAACGGTGGAGAATTTCTATGAAAAGGAAAGTTTTGAGAAAATGGAAGTGAAAGATAGATTTTAGCTGAGAAATCTGTGCCCCTGGATGATGGTTCAGGCCTTCCTTTTCCCAGAAAAGATAAACTGTTTTGGAAAGAGGAAAGTCTGAACTACAAAAAATAATAATAAAATAATAAATAATAAAACAAGAAATAGTAATAAAAATTCGCCAATGGTCTATAAACAGTGTTTTTAACGTAGTAGGACCACCTTAAATGATTGACTCGGTAAAATGAAATGGAAATAAGGAAGACGTTTGCTTTGGCTTCTTATTCAACACAAGCCTCTTTGGATTTAACATACTAAAAGACGGAATTGTAACAAGTCTTTAACTCTTCATTTTGCAGTATTTCCATCAAAGCATACGTCAAAGCTGTTGCAGACCAAAACATCATCGATATAACATATTTTTCATTTCAATTTTTTTAAGGTTTTCGGAATAAATGATGCTTTGAAATATTCACATTAAAACATTTTAAATGATATTCACTAGTCATCGCTTGCCGAGTTCAAACAAATTATTTGATTCCCTCTCTAACGAAGAACGTTTTAAGCATTTTGATATATATATATATATATATATATATATATATATATATATATATATACTTTCATTCCATAATTTGTCGATTTGTTGTACGATCGTTTGAAGAAAAAAAAAAGAGCCCTATTTCATTATTTGTACTAATCCATTACAAGATCCTGGAATCTATTTTAGACGGGCTGAAATGACGACTGTGCAAAATGCACTTTTCCTTGATATTTCATTTTTTTCCGGCAATTTTTGCATTTGGAACACTGCTTGGATTCATTTTTTCTATCTCTTCCGAGCTCAGTAAATGCTTTAACCGAATTTACACCAGGATACACTCCAACAACGTTAGGGACATTCAGTTTCTCCGTAAAACCTTCGTTAAAATGCATTGCAGACATAAATACCCCTCATCTGAGGATTCAGAGCTCAACAAAGACGTGTTTACGCACAAACTTTTACAAAACACTATTAAAACTCCAATTGGCATTTTGTATTTTTCTGTGCCAAACATTTCCTATATTTTAAATTAAATTTGTGTTTATACAAATTTAAGCAAGTTTTGGGGCCTTTTAAATCTGTATTTCCGGTGATTTAAATGTCCACTTCAGGTTTAAAGATCATTACGAAAATGGTAATACCTTGACTTCTAATGGACTTAGAGAGAAAAGTAAACCTGTTTTGGATAGCTCAAAGACGGGTCTATCGAATAAAATAATTTTTGAAAAATGTGAAAATCGATTTTTTCCAACGCGTTTGGATACTTTAAACATCAATAATTCGACCATCTTGCATAAGACTCGCCTATCATTTCCAGTGATAACTAACAACCTTTTTTACTACGGAACCGTCTTTTTGTCAATTTTCTGAGTTTTCTTGGATGAAGTCATCCGGATGTTTTCATGTTCTCTTATTCTTATCTTTTATCTCCTCCATCCAAAAAAATTTAAAAATAAAAATGTTCTGCCACAGGGAAACATTTGCTCTACTTGGATAAAACAAACCGTAAACTTATTTCATTCACTAGTTCATATTTAAGAGGCACTTATATATCATCTCGCTTTGAATTCAATTATAGATCTTGTTCCAATTTAATAATCATTAAAAAAAATTAAATGACTTATTTTTTAATGAACTGCCATATCGTTGGAGTAAATTTAACAATTCCATCGAACTTTTAGCAGGAGAGGGTCGAGACTTTAATGTATTTTTCAATTACAACACACTCCTGAGTATCCGGTTGGCGTCTATACGGCTTCCGTACGATTTGTAGTCTTCCAAAAACTAAATTATGTTAATTTTTATTCTTATCTTAGTATTACCTTCTTATATCTGAGTATAATGTATTAGTGAAAAATAAAATCAGTTTCAGACAATTTTCTTACGCACTAGGACTAAAGATTTGCGCTAATATCTTATTTATGTTTACCACATTTAAGAAGGGCATTGCAGAATTTCTGTTAAATTGTACGCAAGTTATACGCAATGACTTACTTTTAATCCAATAAATTCTTGAAATATATTTTGTGCAGTATGTAAACATAGATAAACGACTAGTACAGAGCCTTCTATTTTACTCAATGCATTACAGGTAATTGCTTCTACGATTCACCGGGCAGAGTTCACACTGAAATAAATGGAGGGTTTGGTACTTAATAAGAAGTGGGAAAATACTATAACCAGGGCCGGCCATCTAGGGGGTGCAGTGGGTGCTATGCACCCGGACCCCACAACTGAAGGGAACCTCACCACGATTAAGAGTTAAAATAGTGATCTGAACAATAATAATGTTACACGCTAAACGTCTACAAGCTTGTTTCCATGTGGCTGGCTGAGCATCGACGGAAGCCTTTATGAGGCACAGAATGCAATGATTTCTATAAAAAGGCGGGAAATGCTCATTTATGAATAAGGAAATCCCCGCCAGACACGTGAAGACAGAGCGGCGTGCCCGGCGCCCAGAAGTCGAGTCTGAGGCTGGGTTCAAAGGGACTTGTAAATCATCAGCTATCTACGTGTGTCTATATCTAATGCAACATTTTTTACAATTCTTTACATTGCCAATTACTAAATATAATAAATGCTGAACCCTCTTTCAGCAAATTAAAATTAAATTAAGGATTCTCTTCGATCAAGCATACGAGTATAATGCTTAAACACTGTTGCTATACTAAGTACCGAAAAAGAAATGGAAAAAACTGTCATTTTCTTGGAGTCATTGATAGCAAAAACAAAATCAAGCAACATTAAATAAATAAGCAAATGTTCATGTTTTTTTTTTTTGTTTTTTTTTTTTACTTAGCTAAAAATTTAGGGCCCCAATACGGCCTCAAGTGGTTTCTTGCACCCGGGCCCCTACATAGAGAAGGCTGGCTCTGATTATAACAGTGAATTTAATATAAAAACTTAGTCTTCCAGTATTGTTGAACAAAGAAATGAATTCCTAGAACTCGGAACATATCCGGTTTTTCATTATCCGATCTACACTTCCACCACATTCGGACAGATACTTGGGAGCGTACTGTAAAATGACAACTGAGATCTAGCATCTTACCTTAAAAATTCTTTAGCAACTACGTAAATTAACGCAAACAAGAGAGTGCAAACATACTTTTGACAACACGAAAAGCAAACACGACGAAATCAAACTTTTGAAATAATTTCGGAAATCTGAATGAACTCGGTCTTACAGTCTGCTTATCTTCGTCTAGCCAAACACTTATTTTCAAAATTAGAAAGAAAAAAAAAAAAAAAAAAAAAGAGGAAGAAAAAAAGAAAAAAAGAAGAAAAAAAAACTCTGTGCCGCAAGAAAGTCTTTGATCTACTTCAGTGAGATTCACCATAAACTTGTTTCATGAACTGAGAAGTGCTTTCAGATCATTTTGCTCTAAATTCAATTACAGCTCTCGTTCCATATTAGCAATTCTTCATGAATAAATTTTGCTTCTCTAATGAATGACCTTTGTGTTACGAATTAGTTTCACAAATGTGCCGAACTGATAGAACCAATAGATGGTTGATGGTGGGTCATGCATATGAATACCTTGCAGGAAAAAATGTAGACCATTTTCCAAATGCTTATTCGTCAAGTCATCAAAACAGACATTGATAGCAATCAAAGAAGCTCTTTCCTTCTATCTACTGCATTACTCCTCACATCTGACAGAAGGCCTTGTCATCTTTTCAGACTCAAAATCAGTACCGGAGGCCAACGGCAAAGGGGACTTAAATTTATAACAAAATATCAAAAGCCTCATTTGCAGCATTGAACAATCATGCCTCCTTCAGAGTATTCCTGCTCTTATCGGAATGGGATGAAAGCTCTGATGCCCACGCCAAGGCCTCCCATGAGTTGGATCAACCCAATTCCGCCCCCTCAGAAGATGTCAACACAGTAGCAAAACGCTGACTTTTTTAGCAAACTTTCAAAAAGTCCTCCATTGCCCTAGACACCTTTCTTCAATCATTGCAAGACTCTGCACAGGCCACTTTAAAGACACGAAAATAGCACCAGACAACACTAGAGCAAGCAACATTGTCCCCTCATCACAATGAAGCCCGGAACACATCTTCAACTGTCCTGCCATTGCTGCTGCCATCTTTGGACCCTCTTTCGAGGGAAGATGCTCTATACAGCCTTCAGGCTCCAAGGCTCGCTGAACTCGTCCTGAAGACTTCTGGACACATTTGAATTTTTTTACTATCCGCAGAAAACGACAACAACAAAACAGACACAGAACAGGTCTGGTGCGACTCGCTTTGCGCAAGTCATTAGCCACACAAAAAAAATGCTAGAAAACAATCAGAGGCTACAAACAGGACCTTCTTTTCGTTCTGGACTTGCAGGTAATACTGCAATCAATAAGATAACCATTGGCCACTACTCGAGTCCATTCAAAGACACAGAGAAGAATCTGAATGACTAAATACCGTGACAGGACTGGCGGGAAATAAGGCTGAATCTTAAGAACTATTACAAGTCACAGTACAAGCTCTTCCGTAGGTGGTATGACCTGTCATCGGTAAGGAGAAGCTGACCCTACACCATTTTTTAGAAGAGCCACCAACGAGAGTCAATCACCGTTCCGGAGGTCTTCTATCTTCCAGCGCCTCTCGGAGAAATAAATGAATTAGGTAAGGCGCAAAAATGTTCTATTCGGTCCAATTTTCTTCTGACACTGAATTAAATGCTAAGTATCATTAATCAATTAATTCGACACCCATCTCGATCATGGTATGTGGCTGCATAACTGTTATCGACGCATTTCTAGCTGCTAATCGCTGAAATCGGCATCTTATTAGGCTAGAACAGCAAGGCAGATCACTAGCTTTGAAATCATTTAGCGCACTTTCAACTATCTGCACAGAGCATCAAATACACTTCAAATTCCAAGACAAATTATGAATTACTAATTAATACCCAGAGCGTTGCTGCCACAGAAGAAATAATATCGGAAATATCGTTTGGAATTGGATATAGTTACCTCGTTAAATTAGGAATCATGGGGAGAATAATATTTATGTTCGCATTGGCAATGAATAAATTCATTGAAATTGAGTGATATGAAAAGGAGAAGCGTCAATGATATTCATTCTTTTTTTTTTTTTTTACTTTATTATTCAAGAATTTAAGGTTGGCAATATTTTTTTCCCATCTTCAGCAGAAACAAATAAGTACAAGTAATGAGTAGTCGAAGTTTCATCGCCATCGGATAAGCGGTATGGTAGCTCATAAGAGACATACAGACAAGTATTTATTTTTATTTATAAAGAAGGTTTTTTTTTGTTGTTGTTGTTTATAGCTATAAAAATTCGCGACCTCCGGTAACAATTTCTCGTAATAATGGCCAATACTCTTTCATACAGAAAGAGATCATTAAAAATGTCACGTATCAAAGAATGCTGAGAGATTTCATGGTTTGTGAAGGCTTCCCAGCTGCGGATACAACAAAACCATGAAAAACAATATAAAATGACGGAAGTTTTTCTACCTGTTTCCACTCAATAGGCATCTTATGATGCAACAGATATAATCCTGCAATGAAGCTTTGAAATGATCCTTCATTTTTCCTTCACCGCCACCAAACATACAAATTCTGGGAGAAAATAAGACAGCACTCCAAATATATTAGAATGAGTTGGCAAAGGAAGAAATCGCTCATTTTTATTTAGTTATTAAAATCGCAGTTACAAAAAATAATTTATGAGTTACTAGCATTTTTAAATTTTCCGACTACGTTCAGAGGAAAAAATATGAAAAATTGGATTTAAAAAAAAAAACTATTTAAAACTATGGTTTTTAGATGTATTGTCAATTATAATACAAAATACTATGAATACAACAAAACTATTTGAAAACATAATATGTTTTGAGAAATAGGAAAATGAGGAGTAAATTTTAATGAAATTGAGCCCAAACGATTAACATTCTATGCAAAATTGCAATGCAGCAATCCTATTTTTATAGTTAGTATAGTTATAGTAGACGATGATGAATGAAATGAATCAAAATATAAGAAACGTTCTGAGATGCAAAGAAGTGATGGGTAAAAATATGCATATATATATAGGTATTCTTTCCATAAATTTACAGCTTAATTTTTCTAAAAACATCTATAAATGAAAAAGTATTTCACCAACCATAAAACTGTTGGTTCATTTTCTTGTCCATGTTACTTAAAATACACTAAGTAAATTTGATTGTAAAATTGAAATTTTTAAGTAAACACCTTTATTAGTTTTGAGGATATCATGTTAACGACGGAGAATTTTAATAAAAATGAAAGTTTTGGGAAAGTTGAAGACAAATTTTAGCTGTAAAAATACGTTTTGCTTGAATTTCCTTGCATGATAGACCAGGTTTTCCTTTTCCCAGAAAATATAAGCTGTTTTAGAGAGAGGAAAGTCTGAACTACAAGAAATAATTTTTAAAAAATCGCCAATGTGGTCAACAACCAGTGTTTTTTAACATAATCGGATACCTGAAGTTAAAAGAAGATGCACAAAATCTACGCCAGAGATGAGTATTAATCGACCGGTGGAATACTCATCTCATTTGGGGTGACCAATTTTACTAAGATTTCAGAGGCGCGTGCATATTTATCTAGCATCGGAAAAGAAACATATTTAACTAGCACCAACAAAAACATTTCTGACGAGTTGTTTAAAAACTGAGAAACAAATATTATGATGAAATAATAAGACTTCACTACGAGAGACGTTTTCAAGGTCTATTGAGGGAAACGAAGTTTTCCTCTTCCAAAATGGCATAGTTCTAAAAGCACGTCGTTCAGAACCCAAGATCAACTTTTGGTTGGTTGGCTGGTTCGTAATTTTATGGCGTAGAAGACAGAATTGGCCAAGATATAAGGTTTGATTATCGCTATACCATTAAATATTGTCTTCTTTAGGTTAAAAATTGATAAAACATTTTATTCAAAATACTTATAAGAAAGACATGCAACTTAGAAAGATAAGATGTATGGTTAAAACAAATGTTTTCCTTAAATAATGATATTTATACAAAATCAATACATTTAAAATAACTTTTGGAATCTAATGGACGTATTCTAATTTTTAAAAAGTTGCATAAGATTTGACATCATTTTCTTTGGTTCTGCCTACCTATGCGATTCTGCATTTTCAATGTCGAGTATAAATTTTTTTAAACATCGTTCCCGTCTTAAAGACGACCCCTTAGAATCTAGGGAAAGATCAACAGCTGGTAATAATATACTGAAATATTCAAGATTGGCGCAAAGTTTATTAAGTCTTCTAAATTACTATTACGGAAATTAAGTTTGGATGAAAATGATTTATTTTCTAATGTATTTTGAATTGTTTGATATTAAATGCATCAACTGATACTATTATATCTGTGGCTATTATTATAATATTTGTAGTTATGTAGGTAGGTACATATTCAGAATTTATTATTAAGTTGTATTTTAGTTTTAGTTATTTTACCGTTCCGTTGGAAGGCAACAGGAGGGCTATTTTGGGATGGACCTCGTCATTCTGAACCGTGGTCAGAGGACAAGGACAACACCTGAGCTGCCACCCCCTTCTACACACCACACCAGCGGGAGGACGTTTGGCCTGAGAGATTTAACATGCACCAGACCCTCTTACACGGCGGTTCCTCGGTGGAACGGAATCTCGAACCTGAAACCCTCCGGTTCTGAAACAGAGACCTTACCAACAAGCCACTGCGGAACAAATTATTAAATTATAATAAATATTGTAGACACTTTTTTAGCTCACCACACCTACGTCACTGAACAAACCCCAACACCTTGAAAAAATTAACCCATTTATGCCTACTGTTCCATTTTTGGAACACCCCTCACATAAAAATTATTTTTATTATATTTTTATTACCTTACATACAGAAATTTCATGCAAAAACTCCAAATTTTTAACCATGGGCATAAATGAGTTGAGAATGATAGAGTCCCTGTTCTACGTTACGAAAATATAATTCCTGTTGAATCGATACCGATAATATTCGACCCCGTAAGATGCCAAGAAATTCACAGGTGCGCGTGCTAAAATAGTCCACTGCATTTCCAGTGAGGCCATACATCTCATTTCATTGACCAATAGCTCATATTCATTTAGATTATATAAATCGGGAGAAAAATTTATATCTTCTTAATTTTCGACATCTGACTGAGTTTCTGTAAACTGTATTCCAGCAAACAGTCTTAAAGCCTTATCACACGGCGAAATATCGTTAGCAAACGACAACAAAAGTAACGTCACTATCGAAGTTTCACCTAATTGGTCGTATTTCGTTTGTGGACAATTTTTACATCTCTAACGTCGGCATTTACAAGCTGGTATGTCTTATCATACGGCAAAATATCGTCAGCAGTTTTCTGATTCTACCTATCAATCAGGTAAGTTTTTCGTCATCGTTAACCAGCTTGAAAATGCTGATGATAGTGACGGAAATATTGTTTGCAAACGAAATTTAACCAATCATGTGATTCTTCGGTAGTGACGTCGCTTTCTATCTCATTTTCTGACGATATTCCGCCTTTAAGTCGCTAACATCATCTTTACATTAGTGACAATTGTCTGCTGACGTATATCATGACGTTAGCGGCTTGCTATACGTCAGCAGACATAGGAGTTACGTCATCGGTTTTGCGACAAAAGTGAATGGAGATTCGTGTCAAAAAAGATATGTTAGAAATACAAATAATTCCGTAGAGACAAATAAATCTTGACATAACTCCTGATTCATATGGCCACAATGAATACATGTTGTTATGAGTCTTCAAAAATTACAGCTGTCATTCTAAAGTTTTTTTTTTTTTAAAGCAACATAATTTCAATCTGATACGATGCGTTGCTACATCAAACTCAAGATAGTCCGAATGTCACATCAAAGAACATAGTCCGAATGTCTTGCCAAATCGCATCATATGGCCACAATGGGTGAATGCTGTTATGCACCTTCAAAAATTGGTTATTCTAAGGTTTAAGAAAAAACCATTTTAATCCGATACGAATATGTTGCTACCTCAAAATCAAGATAGTCCGAATGACTTGCCAAATACCGGATACTTTGCCAAAGCAAGATACTGAAGACGCCCTTTCTGAAAACGAGAAAACTCGTCGGCAGAAACAATTCCCTCGATTCCTGGGATTCAGAGAATGGCATAAAAGTCGAGTGCTTGACCTCGATTCATTACGTGGCAGAAGAAATAAAACAGATCCTCGCAATACGAAATCATAAACCTGGCGGTTTTCCTTGAAATCATCTGTCTTCTATTCAGAACGAGCAGCTTGTTGAAGACGAACTTATTTCATATGTGTTCATATGTGAATGAGGAGGTAAAACACAAGGTTCACGAAATAAATTTCTGAACACAAAGCCTCCCGAATGATGAGCAGCGAACGACAATAAAACGAACATGCCGCTTGGATGAAAAGATGCCGAACTACTGCCTCCACGACATCTACTGAAAGCCAGGCCTTTAATTATTCATTTCAGTACCGGAGATCAAGCCCCCTATCTTGAAGGGCTAGGTGCTCCGTCAAACACATCCTATTGCCTCCATACACACTTTTCTCCTTTTTCTGGGCCGGTTCAGACAGCTAATTTCTAACTAATCTTGCCAATAATTTTATTGATATAGTTGGAATTCATTCAAAAATTTGGAAAACCCTGACTCGCTTTTCTATATAAATAAAAATGAATGTTCGTCTGCATGTCTCTTATGTCTTCCTAAACCGTTCATCCAATAGCGATGAAACTTGGGCAGCTTATTGTCCTCACCTACGGAATGGTTATAGGGATAGTACAATTACCTAAAATTGAAAAAATATATATATAAATTTGAATCTCAACCGTATCTATATATCAAGGATTCATCACTCGCCGAGGAGATAATAGATTCTGAAGAAATGCTAAATCCAAGTGAAAGGTTAATACTTTGTAAGTATAGTACCTTGGGAGTTTTACATTTTAATTACATGTTAGCGTTTTTCGCAGTAACTGCCCAAACTATTGTAGTACAAATAATTCGGCACCATCTTAATGATCAAAAATTATCTTTTCAACTATATTAACGACTTTATGGTATAAATATTTTTTCTAGGTATTATGAATTTTGAAAGAAAATATTTTAACCACATTTTCTAATATTAAACTTCAGAATTCTGATCGAATATGAAACGAATTAAAAGATGCAATAAATAGTTTCTTCCATTACCATCCTGAAAGGACACCAAGTTTTACAATTCTAAAAGAATACACAAATCTAATATATAAAAGTGAATATTTGTTTGTTCGTATTTTATATACTGTCGTGCCGTTTTTCCTCTTTCAACAAAACATTGTCAAATTACTGACTAATTGCACTTGATATTTTTTTGACCGCAACAGCGTGCCAGGTACCAGCTAGTATCATGTAAAAATCTTTTTTAAATAAATTGACTTCAATCGTCTTATTCATAATCTTTTCTGTAAAATTTATGAAACTGTAATTATTGCAATCTAATTAGAATGTCTTATAATTAAATTTTTCATCTTGTCAAAGTTTGCATGCTTTATGTAAAAATGTTTTTAATAAAATGATTTAAAACTGTTTTATAATTGTCAATTTCTGTTAAGATTTATCAGAGAAATTATACAGATATTGCACTCCGGTATATCTTTGATTTGAATTTTTCTTCTTGTGAGAGCTTGTATACTTCTAGTAAAAATTCTTTTAATTAATTTAATAAATAAAATTTTGCTTACACTTTTTTTTTTGTTATACCTCATGGCCATTTCTTTAAAGATTTGAGACAAATTATTTAGATATTGCTCCCCAGAATATAATATAATTGTTAGAATACAATTTTAAAAGTCAGATTTGGATGTTAAGAAGTATTATAAAAATGAAAATGTTTTATATTTAACTAAACCAACAATTTTTAACAGTCAAACGATAAATTAACTATTGGGAAAGCATGAAACTACATCGACTTTCCCAATTCGGCTGTTGAGATCGTCACTTTTTTACCGTCTGGAGGCTTTCTACTTCAGGAGAAATTGCTTCTCCTCCATTGCATGCTGCTGTACATAAACGTATAACAATATCTGAAAATTACAAACCACACAAAAGCGTAGCGTAGAACGACTGGGTTTATTTGCAAAAGCAATTTCCGTAACAACTTTCATGTTGCCTTGAAACGAATACAGAGTTATAGTTTGATTTATATAACGTCATTCTCAAGCGTCACATCCCCTCTACCCCCGACATGACGTAAGCACATATGGGCACTAAAACTATCGCTTTTTTTTACAGCTACGACAAGCTCTTTGGATTCCCTAATTAAATAGACACGACGCGCTTGTGTCACGTGAGCATATACCGATTCCATGCTTCACATGGTAGTTTAATTTTAACCTTTGGGTTGTTGTTGTCGGTTTCTATGTATAGCAAAAAATTCCAATGTGTCCTAAAGTCTTCAGAACAGGCTCAGCGAGCCTCGGAATCAGAAGGCTGTACAGAACATTTTCCCTCGAAAGAGTCCGAAGAGGGCAGCAGCGACGGCAGTTCAGTGGAAGATGCGTTCCGGGCTTCATTGTGAAGAGGGGCAATGCTTGCAAACGGAGTAGGACCTAGTATTGTCTGGTACTGTTTTCGTGTCTTTAAAGCGGCCTTCTTCTTGCATACAGCCGACCAACCCGCCACCACTGAACGTAGCAATATCGACAGGATTCTTTTTCCTTGTCTTTAAATTGGCCTGTGCGAAGTCTTGCAATGATTGAAGAAAGGTGTCTGAGATACGGAATGGAGGGCTATTTGAAAGTTTGCTTAAAAGCATCAGCGAGGGCATCAGCGCCAAAGCCTCCCATGTAATTCTTTTTTGCTATTTTTGTAATTACAGAAAAAAGAATTACAAGGAAGGAATTACAATTATAATTTTTTTTTGTAATTCTTATTAAGTTATCACGATATAATTCAGAATATAGACTGTTACATGATAAGAAATAAATGAATTCTTACGTAAAAGCTACTGCCTTCACATGTTCAAAAAATTAAATACACCGCAAATACAAAATGCGTAGTCAAAGAAGCTATCTTCATACCCAAGAAAAAAATTTGAAACACCAGAAAAAAAAAATGCGAACCACCCATAAACTAATTACATATCATTGTACAAGCATCATTTTAACCTTAAATCGATAAAATTCATAACTGAAATGAAAAGAAGTAATCATTTAATACAAGGGGCTTCTGGAAGTAACAGAAAGAAACACAAAATAGGTCTGTAAATACATTAATTCTTAAATAGCATCCTGAATTCATATTAATGAATGCTGTCTCTACTTTTTAAATAATGAAAAGTCTAAAAGACATCGATGAATAAATAATTACTCAAAAATAAAAATGTTTCCAGTGTGTGCATCGTTACATAAATTACACAAACCATTCTTCAGGTCGGGCTCAACATTGCCTTGACTCTAATGAAGACAACGAAGAACATTAAGTCCTTAACGGATGATGGGGAGGGGGGGGGATGTGCCAGATCGTCTGCTCATTTCGCCGGAGATTTTTTTTGGGGGGGAGGAAAAAGGTCAAGCATCCGCAGAAGTGGGTTACAGTGCAGAGTTTCAATGCCTTCAAAAACAGATGAGTTATATAATCTCTTCTTTGCCGTAACATTTTTCAACAATGGTAATGGAAGAGAAATGAGCATTATGATCCCAGCAACTATTCAAAGAGAAAAACGTAAAAGGAATCGTGTTTTGCTTTGATGGAAGTTCTTCAGAAGTCAAAACCGCAAAAAGCAAGAAGAAATTAATTATGACATCCGAACCTTCATCAAAACAGGTGAGCAAATCCATGAAATTATAACCACAGCAAGTCAGTGGTTTGGAGTCGGATCACCCCCCCCCCTTCCTCCCTCTACCGAAGAAATGGAGTTTGCTGTAAAAGAAATCAAATGAATGGATTTCCCAACAAGACTTTCAAGCAAAACGAGCAACTTTCATCAGATTGCATTTCTGGAGAACAGGAAAGAAGAAAAGTACTTTTTTAAAAAAAGTTTGAAATCGAAGCTACAAAACCAGAAGCGGTCGATATTATTTATTCATAATTTGCTTCTAATAACTAAATGCGGCAGCATTCTCGGTGTCATTGAACCCAGCCTATGTCAGAGTGTCGGTCAGAACCATTTATCTATAGAAATAAAAATGAATATTGGTCTGTAATGAATTTATGCACTGCCGTACCCCTCATTCGATTCCGACAAAACTTGGACTACTTATTGCGGGACTACACTTACACTTTACAATTACTACACTTGCGGGTTACTTATAGGCATAATTAAATTATCCAATATATAAAAATATTTTCAAATCTATTTACCGCATCTATTAACCACCCAATAACTCGCCAAGGAGACACAACAGATTCAGTAAAGATGCTTAATTCAAGTTAGCTGTTGAACGTAAATGCAATGCGAGTCTTTCTCTGAGGTAAAGGTTTTATTAGAGAGTGTGCAAGAAAGTTTTAGGGGAACCAGTCCTGTAGGTTTGAAATTTTAACTAAACATAATCCATTTTAAAAGAAAACATTTTAATAACATTTTCTAACATTAAACTTGAGAATTCTGAACGAATATTAAACGAATTCGTAAAAATACTCAGTTTCTTTCATTACCATTCTGAAAGAACACCAAGCTTTACAATTCTAAAAGTAATATATAAAAAGCTAAAATCACAAATCTAATATGTAAAAAATGAATATTTGTTTGTCGAATAGAATAATAAAAATCGAATAAATACTATTTATACTTCTTTTTATATCCTTCAATTTCATTGAATGTAATCATTGTCGACAAGAAAATAAATCATTTTCCCTATGATTCTTAATTAAACAAGATAACTATTTCAAATTTCAAAATATATTTCCAAAATTATTTATTCTGCGGTAGCAACGCGCTGGGTACCAGCTAGAATTCTATAAAACTCAATTCACTTCTAACGTATTCAAAGTTTTTAACCACTTTTTTAAAATCAGAAAAAAATTATTGCTCTTTTAATTGAATATCGAATAGCGTTAAAATACACAATTGAATTCAGGGCTCTAAAAAATTGCTGCAATTTGCTTTCCTTAAAATTCCAATAACTGAAGGCATAAGAATGGGAAGTATTTAAAAAAAAAGGTTCAAAAACAAAATCTTTTTTTTTTTTTAATTTCAAATTATAGTCAAGATAGAATTAAATTTTTCAGTATTATATTAACAGAAAATTCAAACGACTACAAGAGGAAAAAGAAAAAGTCTCATTAAAATCACTGATTTTAGCTCAGTACACGTGTGTATCAGTTGCTTTCGAATTCGATAACAAATAAATAGTTAGAAAATAAATTCTAATTTTATATTTTCGTGAAGGAAGCTGCTAAGAATGAGAGGAAAAAATGTAATTAATTTTGTTCAAAGAGAAAATAAATAAACTATTTCAACAAACAATTATTCAGCCACAGGTTATAAGTGGAACTTGCCACAAGTCATTAATAGCAAGTTCTAACACACTGAGTAAGACAAAACAAAATAATTTTAAAGGCACTTGCCAAATTCACTCAAAAATAATATGGAATGTTTTTCTTTTCTTTTTGCAGATTTTCTGAAACGATTTCGTATACAAACAAACAAAAATATATTTAATTAGATAAAATAAAATTGTTATCGAAATTATTCTTACGAATAACGACACGTATAATCTTATTTGCTTACTTGTTTTTCAAAAGAATGCAATCTAATATAAACGAAATAGTTTGCGGATTTATTTCAGCAATAGTTTACCGAATAAACCAGTTCTAAGTTGCGTCTAAGACTTAATAAGAACCCAATCTGTAAAACATTCAAAAAACTATTCCTTGAAATCCATTCGTTATATTGAAATTACAGATCACACAACCATAAAGTAAAAGAGGGGTCGTTAAAAAGTTTGATGACAAAAAAGAAAACCAGTTACTAAATCACTGGAAGATAATTGCAAGGATTACATAACAGAGTTAAGTGCTTAGAGTATCCACTTCCCATAATGTTGCTTACCGTAGCAGAAAGGAAAGTAAATGAATGCTACCAACTCGTAAAAAAAGGAATATGACAAGATGAAAAAATGCATTTCAACAAAATAGCATGATGAAAGCCGAAAAAAATACAGCGATCATGTTCCATTCTTGCTACTCATTAGCTGATTTAATCACCCTGAAAGCTATTTGAAGAATCAAGAATCCACTATATTAAATGTCACCATTTGCAAATGGATGACTTTTTTTTCTCTCCCTGTCTCAAAACAGAAGCATGAAGCCAACTGCATCAAATAAAAAAAATACAGAACTTTAAAAAGGGAAATTATAAATAATTAATTCAATAATTAATGGACATTTGAACTTATACAAATCAGCTTTTGCTACCAGGATTTAAATACAATTTTGCAATCAAGGATATCAAAAGCAAATTAACAGTCTGGTAACCTTCAATTTACCTTATTTTGAAGTCGTAAACAATAAAAAGTTACACATATCAGTACACTACAGCAAGAAAAACTTAAGAAGAAAAATGCATGAAATGTATTTAATAAAAGTGATTTTCAAAATATTTAGCATATTGAAAATATTTTTTATTTATAATTTATTATTATAAATGCCATAAAATCTCGAAATTAATTCTTCTCATAACCATTTTCATGAGAACAATATTAAATTAATCAACCAATAATTGCATTCTGAAAATAGTAATGTAGTTATTTTGTCATCAACAACATGTAAAATTTCAGAGCTCTAGGACATGAATAAAAAATCAATTTAAAAAACTCATCTTTACAAACTAAAGAGACTAACTTAGATTATTAGAGTTTAGAACTTGAGAGATTATTAGTTTTAAAAAGAATAATGGGATATTATTTTAACTACTAATAAAAAAAGATTCTGAAAAGTCAATCAAATGTATTTAAATATCAAGTGAGATTAACTAATATAAGAACATCATATCTCCCTTTTTAAAAAATAATGATTCAATGAATGGTAATTAATTGACAATTTGATTAGAAACATCAAAAAATATATTTTAAACTTTAGAAATGTTAAAAATTTCTTCATTGTGAATATTTACTCATTTGCATAACTTTCTGAAGAAATTTTAAACATCTCACTCAGAGTAATAAAAATAACATATTCAAAGAAATGCTGTAATAATCTACAAATAATCATAATGTCTTACATTTGAGATATTGAAATGGAAATGCACTAAAATATTTTAGACAGTTCAGTCATTCAGAAGGATCAACAAAAATGAATAAAGAGATAAAATTAAAGTCTGCAGATATATTTTAAAACCATCTTACTTTTTTCAAATAGACTTTTTTTTTTTTTTTTTTTTTTTTACAATTGTGAACACAACAGTATTTACAATAACATCAGTTATTAATCATTTTCACTCTAACAGAGCTTTTTAAATTTCAAGAATTAATTATAATGGGCTTTCAGTTAAATTATTCAACATAGATCAGAATTATTTAAAATGTATTCAAATTTGATGATATCCTTAAACATTTTACAATTTCTTCCCTTTTTTTCATTAATGAATATTTGGCCTCCCACTTACATCTCACTTGCAATCAATAATATCGCTTTTATTGAAGTGATGTATCAAAAGAGAAAAGTAAATAATAAAGCCTGTTCTTAAGTGATGAACCCTAATATATATATACATATTGAAAAGAAAGTGCACATATACACATCATTTCACTGTAACTAAATGAACTAATGACCTGGACAGCTTCTCATCTCAGCTGAGTTTAAATACTAAATTCAATAATGAGTGAACATCAATTATATTAAAAATCTTCAGTGTGAATTCTAAAAGAATACTTTAAAACCTAAAAACTTAGATTTAAACAGTAATCTTCTAATATTGCATTTTTAAATAAACAACTGTTTTTTTTTTTTTTTCAAATAAAACATTCAATGTATTATTTTATTATTCATAGCTTTTTCTGAAATGCAGTATGGATTATTAAAGCCTAATACTCACGAGAACTGATAAGCTTAATACTCATGAGAACATTTCTTTTGTTCAGTCATTAAAATTGCAATGTTTTGTTACAAAATATTTCAAATGCTGTATTAGAATTTTATCTGCCCCCGTGTGGCTAAGAATTAATGAGTTTTATCTCTAATGAGCAAGTTAAGATAACAACAATAGGCCTATTGCTAATAAGAAAGCTTTAGTGAGGAATTCCATTAAAAATCTTAATTGCCCTATCACTTTTTTTTCACTCCTGTTATTATTTTAACAGCATAAAAATATCATTAGATATTCTTTTAATATGAAAAATTAGAGATAAAGATATATTTAAGACTGATTCCTAAAAAGAATATATTTAAGACAATATTTTTTTTAAAAATTTCATATTATTATAATAATAGTTATCAGATTTCATGATTTAAATATATATATATTAAAATACTATTTCCATCGCTGATCTTCAACATAGCTATCCCAAAAATTATAACTGTTCCCTAAATTATTTTGCCTAATATACATGTTAGAATATCAAACTAATTTTATTTTTAGCTTTTTTTATCATTACCATTTAGGACAATTCATAGATCTGACATTAATTGATGCAAAATAAAGTTACAATCATAAAATAAATGGGTATTACAATATAGACAATATCCAAAATTTAAAAATATTATAAAATATCTAATAAAAATGCACTGAAAATCCTTTAAAAAGATTAACTATGTCTCTATATTTTTTATAGTATCCACAATTGAATATAAAAAAAACATTTGTGAATATTATATTACACTTGATTAATAAAAACTAATAAGAAATTAAAAATTTTAAATATAATTAGCATCAATGATTTTTTTCTAACAATCAAGATATGTAAAAAGTTTGTACTACAAACAATATTATTCATGAACATGGAAAGCAAATTTTATATGTTTATTATTACCTTCCCTCTTTCAACATATATTAATGTATCTCGATTTAAATTTTAATGAATATTTTGTATTTGATGCAACAATACTGGATTTCAATGAATGCAAAATTATTCAAAAGTTTATGTCAGGTTACTAGTTTTATCCCAATAAAACTTAATAATTATTACATTATGTAAAATTTTCTTATACTGGGAAGCAAAACATCAATTATTTAACAAATGTTAAAAGTGTGGGTTTTTTTTTCTGAACAAATGAAAACATAATAATTAAATCCCCTCTAATTTAATAGCAACAATGAATTTTCATCAAAATTTGAAAAAAAACAGTAACATGCATTTAAATATCATTTAATATTTTTTCTGAGTTTACTGAGAATACTAGGGTTATTTAAATATTATAAAAGCTAAAATTATGTTTAAAAATAGAGCAATCAGCTTTTAAAGTAGAATTAGCATTATTTTTTTAACTGATCTATTTATTTTTAAAAACTACACATATATAAATTTTAGGTTAGTAAATCAAACTGAGTTAGTATTACTTATATTAAATAGTACAAATACATTGATGCTAAAGAATTACTTTCAAGATATAATGAGTGTAGTTAGCAAAATGTCTATGAAATAAAACAACATACAAATAGTCAATTTTTATAAATATTCACATTGTGTACAAATAAACACATTTATAAATGCCTATATATATTGAGTCAATGCATGCATATTTTAAGTAATATGCAAATTTAGATGAACATTTATGAATTTCCAGGAGAAACAAAATATCTTTTACAAGTAGAAAACTTGTATAATTTTTGATTGGATACTACTTATCTGGGATTATAGATGAACTCAACTGGATATAAGAAAGTAAAGCAACAAATAAATATTCACTATAAATAGACGAAATAAATTGCATCTTATAGAAAAAAAAATTAATATACTTCGTATAAAATTTATCTCCTTTTCGGATAAAGTTATATTATTAAAATTATTTTAACTATCAAATTCCATATGTCATTTTTTTTTTAAATCCATTCTATAATAACATAATATTTCCATCATAAAAACTTCCTGGATATAAGTTTGACAAGGCGTGAAAAAATAACCGGAAGACTAAATGAAAATTCTAAACTTCAAGGTAATCGTCTCAAATTTTGAACAGAATCGGCTGTCACACATTTTTTCTTAGTGTCCAAGCAGTCTGCTCATATCAGCTTGATGTTATGATATTTCCACGCATATCTATTATTAGCAACAAGGAGCAGATCGCACTGACCTATGCCATGTGGAAATAATTACCCAATCTAATTCATAACTTTTAAAACACAAAACACATGCCACAAAATATCGCTCACTTTGAAATTACGAAAATGGAAAAAGAGATACAGGTGGTTGAACAGTGAAAAAAATATGCAGATTATCTGTCAATTCGTTAGGCTATCCTGTGCCTGTTTGTATACAGAATGAGGTACTCACAGTGAACTAAAGAGATGAGTTGCCGTGTGTCTTCGCTATAGGAGCAGAAACATCACAATTTTGAGTATTACCATGAACATCAACCACACCACTAGCCGTAAATCTATTGCATCTGGTCCTGCTTGTTGAGGAGGGTCGTGCTGTGAAGCGGCCATTTCGCTCGACGAATGAAAGAAATCACATTTGGCGCCGTTGCGACTCTTTTGGCGAGAAGAATGAAAAAGCAGAAGAAAAACAAAGTGAAGGGAATAACAGAAAATAAGAATATCGTTCTGCTAATAATTTTCAGGTAGTCATTAAGAGTAGAAAGGGAGAAAAAAATTATTTTGATTTGAATAAGAAATTAATGATTTTTTACAATATTTTATTTGTGCTTGATATCGATTTAGAAAATATTAAATTAATACAATATGCATGTAATAAATATTCATGCATGATGTGAATAAAAAAAATTGAATTATTCTTTGTCAGTTATGAAAATTTTAGTTTTTCATCGGTGGTGTTACTTTGTAAGTAATGATATTATAATTCCAATCATTTTATCTTCAAAGTAAGAAATAAAATCGCTTTACCTTAAGCTAATAATTTTCATTTAGTCATTGAGAATAGAAAGGGAACAAGAACAAAAAAAGAAAAGTCGTTAATTTATTTGAATAAGAAGTTAATTATTTTTTACAATATTTTATTTTTGCCTAAATCGATTTCGAAAATATTAAATTAATACAATGTGAGTGTAATAGATATATTTAAAAAATATTAAATTAATACAATATGAATGTAATAGATATATTAATAGAATATGGATATAATAAAAAAAGAATTTTAACAAAATATATTCATGCATGATCAAAATGAAAAAAAAAATTATTCTTTGTCAGTTATGAAAATTATAGCTTTTTCATCGGTGGTGTTACTTTGTAAGTAACGATGTTTATTATTCCAATTTTAATTCATCAATCATTTTATCTTCGAAGTGAGAAATAAAACCGTTCTATCTTATGCTAATAACTTTCAGTTAATCATTAAGGATAGAAAAGAAACAACAGCAAAAAAAATCATTAATTTATTTGAATAAGAAATTAGTGATTTTTTACACTTTATTTTTGATTGAAATTGATTTAGAAAATATTAAATTAATACGATATGAATGTAATAAATATATTTATAGAATATGAATACAATAAAAAATTAATTTTAACATAGTGTATTCATGCATAATCAGAATTTTCATATAGCAATCATTATATTTTCGAAGTAAGAAATAAAATTGTTCTCAATCATTTTATTTTCGAAGTGAGAATTAAAATTGTTCTATCTTATGACATAGGGGGGAAAAAGTAAGATCCTTGTTCTAATCTGAAATGCCTGAGGATCGAGACCCGATTTCACCATTAAACTAGTATGCAAGAAGATCTAGTGTACACCACATCCGTCGGACATAAATATCTCACCTACCAGAGTGGCGTGGAAGCTTGGTCAACCCAAAAGCCACCCGCCCTTACCATCTGATTACGTCTCAAGAATACTGTACTGATTCAACTTCTGCCCGGCCTGACCATGGTGGTTTCTTTTTCACAAGCTCCATCATTGCCATTTCCAACTCAATGGCGACGGTTTATGGCAGTATCATTGCTTACAGATAGACAGGTGGAGAACCCTCCTTCTAAGAACGGACATCTGGCCCTTTAGAGGGAGTCCAGATAAAGGACCACCCGTGCACTCATCGTGTCTGCGACACAGATGTGTTGCCTGTATTGTTAACCATTGTGGACCACGAGCATTCCTGCGGTCAACTGTAGACCAGTGAAGTTTTTGCTGAACGACGATTGGAGAATCGGGAGCCCAAATGCTCCAATGAGGAGGAGAGATGGAGTTGAAAGAAGAGAGAAAAGGCGAGGTTTTTTGGAGAGAGAAAGAGAAGAGACGAGGAGGGGTTTTTTTTTTGTTGTTGTTGTTCTTGGTGAAGAGGTCGAGAGGAGATCGATGAAAAGCCGTGCGTTCGAGAGAAGATTCCACCCGAGGAATTCGGTGGATTCCTGGAGCTAACCCCTATACCAGCGTAAGACTTGGACGGCCGGTTAGCTGTTCTCGTGAGTTTTTACGAAATATTTCGAGGAACTACTCTTGTGGTACTGAGTATAGAATTTTTCACTTAACGTAGATGATAAAGAGTATTTTTTTTCTGTAAATTAAAGCTGTAAATAAAGTAATTTGATTAAAAGGCTACCCTTTATTTGATCGGACTAGCTCGAGACGTTATAATACAAAGTCCATCCCAAAATAGCCCTGATGTTGCTGTAAAAACGGGAAGTTAATATAACTACAATACATTAAGTCAAAATAAACATAGAGACCCATTGGTTAGCTGGAATCAGTGGGTGATAAAATATTTAGTTAAACTCTTATGTAACAGTAGTGTTTAAAGAGGAATGTATTTTAAAAATTAATCATTACTTGATTCGGATAAGTTAAAATTTCCTTGCAATTACAAAAATTTTTTTGAATGTTTATTAAAGTCTACCATGCCCTGAAATCTACTTTATTTACTTATTAGCCGCCTTTAGGGATCACTTGGTTCACCCGGAGTAATATTATATAGAAGGCTTGCGATTGTTTGCACTATATATTTCTCTGATTCGCAATCAGCGGTTGGGGAATTGTGTTTAAAATATCACATTTTAGATCTGTTCCATGACATTACGCTACCATTTCAACACGTGCTGAGCATCACGCTTTCATTGGTTTAACTTGCAATACGAGTTAATTTAATCATTCCGTTTGAATTTCTGTCAAAGTGACGGCAATCACCGGTACACTCTTAATGTGCTTTTGCAGGGTTAAATTCTACTTTCATTTTGTAAGAAATTAATTGTTGGAAAATATGGTTATAATATATTTTTTTTAAAAAAAATCATTAAAAATAGAAACTGAATTAATAGGTTAAAACATTGTTATCAATGAAAAAAATTCAGTTTAAAGAGGATTTAAGAAACAGTTTTGTGCTGTAATATTTTCGGAAATTATCGCAGAAAAATTTTAAAAATTCGCTGAAAAATGTTAGGATAATTTTTTATTAAAGTTTCAAAAAAAATCCGTCTAGGTATACCTTTTCATCCTCCAAAACGAATATGTACATACTAAGATGGGTATCTCTAGATCATAAGGTATGGCGTGTAGAGCACTAACACACACACGCACGCACGCACACATTCCTTCATAAACACAAACACACTCTTGAAGCTTCGAAAATCGTTCAAAATATCAGTTTTTTTTTATTGCTTCAAAATGTTCTGTTTTTTAGCTTCCGAACCCTACCAAGACGTTGTCAATATTCGGAATATTTCTCGAGTTATAAGGATTTTTCTTGAGGTACTTTCACTAAAAATTTTACTTTCGTTTTTTTTTTAACTCATTTTATGAAGAATTCTTTCCAACAGAGTTGCTTCATTCAAACAATCATAACTGAGCAAAAAATGAACCTAATACAATTATTTTTACATCAAAATAATATGTACGAAACAGTGAATGTTTTGTACCTCCATCAAAATTATATTATAGAAATAAATTTTTAATAGCTATTTAAAAGATAAAACGACAGAAAAAAATGTCACTTTTTCCATTCATTGTTGATGAAAATTTTAAAAAAAGAAAAAAAATTACATATTTTTATACTTTTATTGAGACAGACCACATGAAGACTATTATTTGTCATCATTTTCAACTAGAATGATGTATCTGTACAAATTAGAATTTAGGGTATCAAAAATTAGAATTTAGGGTTCAAAAATATGCTCATTAGTTCATTAAACATTAATTAATGTGGTAAATTAATTCCACGAGAGGGCGCTCAGCATTTCTTCCTGTGTTAATCAGCAGTCAGAGGGGAGAGGGCAGAGAGTTCCCTAGAACAAGAGGATAGATGGACGTCCGCGAGAAGGGTCGCAACCGGAAACCGTTGAGACACGATCCTCTTCAAAGGGCCGGAACTGGAATTCTTGTGTGAAAGAATTCATCTGCAAGGTGTCATGCGTAGGTGGGAAAGAGCCACTGAACATATCTACTGCTAACCTCTATGTCAATGAAATTCCTTCTTCATCAATGAAACTTCGTTTGTAAAAATCATATTATTTTAATCATTCAATAAACGAATAAGCTAAACCAGTGGACTGATGCATTAAAACCCCATGACACCCACATTAATTAATATTCTATTATGGGTTTTTTTTCTCACTGAAATGAGTTTAAACATATATTGATGACCTACTGTGAAAAAAATTAGATTTTTAAAGTAAAAATTAAAAAAAAAAAAAAAAGAAAGAAAGAAAACGAACAGAGCCTTATTTTCTCCCGTTTGTTTTTCAGACAGGACCACTGCGCACATTTTCAAACCGTTTCAATTCAATTTTCTCGGTATTTCAATGAAAATGAAATGGAGAGATAATTCATGGAAGGGACCCGCCTTCCTCTGCGAAATGCCGCCGGGATGTTCCACCAGAGTCGTTCGTTATCAGCCGAGCGGACGCTCGATCGCTCACGTCCACCCCAGAGATACCCGCCGGTGGACTGAAAAGCACTCGAGTCGAGAGAAAACGGTGCGCACGTGAGACGGCGGCTGGGATTTTGTAAAGCGTTTTGCTGTCCGTGAAATGTGTGGAGTTCTAACGGGTCTTCCGAGATGAGGGAGTGCGCGGGTCGATTTCGAAAACTTGTGGATTGGAGACTGCTTTGAGAGCATGCCATTCATTTCTGAAGTGACTTCGTAGAAACATTCCCCCATATTCTTTAGGAGAAGCATACGCGAAAGGAATTGGACAGGAGTTTTGCTTCCCTGACTTTGAAAGAAATATTTTTGAAGTCCTAATGTCGTTATTTTGGCTACTTTTCCTGATTATTCATTCACTCACAATAGTAGCACATTCTTCCTCTGACAAATAGCGTTTACTTACCATAATAATTTACTCGAAATGTATTAGAAAGTTAAGGAAAATACAAAAGAAATGGAGGTAAAACCCTTAAAGACTAGTTACAGTTACACAGTAATAACAAAATACTAAAAGAAGAAAACAATTCGGAGACCAGAAACACGAATCATTCTATAAATTTGGAAGTTACACAGCCCAACTATTTTTATTTACCTTACTCTTATACCTTCCCCCGCAGCAGCTGATGAGTAAAATATCACAGTCAGGCTATATATATATATATAAAATTTCGATTTCGACTAATTAGTTTCGTTTTAATTTTTGTTGACTCAGAAAAAGGGTTATAATTATTTTAATGCTTTTATGGTTGTGTGTGTATGCATACATACATAAATATATATATATATATATATATATATAATAAATGTGAAAGTGCAGATGAATGGATGGGTGGATGTTACTCAACGGATGACTGAACGGAATGGGGTGAAAATTAGCACAAAGACAGATTAGAGTCAGGAATAGAGCAGAGGCTACTTTTTATTCCAGTTCATTTAGTGGATAATTTTTTATTCATCAAAAACTAATTTTCACGCCCAAAAGATGAGGCCAAATCCCACCAAAGATGAATAAGGTTCCGGATTTTTTTCCCAACAGTAATCAGGTCAGGCTTAGCAGAATTTTGATTGATTATTTCAAACAATTCAGTTTATTTTATTAGTGTTTGATGTATTTAAAATCAAATGTTGTTCATGAATCGATCTTTCGGATTCATTCTGAAGTACTTTGAAATGAAAAGAGAACAGAATAAAGGAAATAAAAAATTTCAAATCTTCATTGCATGACCGTAACTGGCGTAGGAAAGTCAGACATATACGTTACGCCAACTCGCGTTGAGAGTTCGCGCGTGATTGTGGTGACATTAACTGTGTTTACAAATGATGACAACTGTGTTTTCATTTAAATTAAAAGTTTAAAAATGATGCGTATAATACTGTTGTTGGTATCTCCATCTTGATCCATAAATAAAATGGATTTGACCTGATTTTAAAGAAATTTGGACTTGATTTTCTGTTTTGTTTTATTTCGGATATACAATGTAAATTTTTTTTACGTTACTTGCTGTTTTTGTTATAAAATTGTTTGTCTGTTATATATTTTTTGTATATGTTTATACTTTTTAGATTAGGGTTTGTTTGTTTTTTTGTCGTAATGTGATATTCTTCCGTACATATGTGCATCAAAATTTCCACGCGAACAGAGTCGCGGGTATATTATAAATGTGAAAGATTGGATGTTTGTTCCTCAATCACGCGGCTGAACGGAATTGAACGAAATTTAGCACAGAGAGAGATTAGAGTCAGAAATAAAACAGAGGCTACTATTTGTTCCAGTTCATCGAGTGGTGCAATTTTTATTCATTAAAAACTAACTTTCGCTCCAAAAAGAAGAGGTAAGTCCATGGCACAAGAGAAGAGAAGAAAGAGCGCGAAATATTTTTCCCCAGTGATTATATACTATGAGTTTCTGCCAAGGACTTTCGTACACGTGTCGATTAAAGATAGGGAAATCCGGGCATCTTTTAAAAATAATTCGCTAAGCTTGACAATTTTTTCTCCCTTCACTCGGAACGTAGGAACTCGCCGGTTTCACAACTTTTTTAGCATTAATTAAGTAAAAAACCAAAAGTGGAATCGGATCAAGGAATAAGATAAAACTTTAGAGTGAAGTTAATATGAGTTACATTAAGATTTTTTAAAAAAATTGGCAATGAATTAATTACAATTCATTAAATGGTGTTTTTTTTTTTTTTTCATTTTTTTAAAATTTACTCAATAGAATACAGGAGCCATCTTCAACTTATTTTCCTTTTTCCACTAAATTAAAAAAGTCTTTCTTTCGTTGGATATGAGCATTTTGGGGTACAGGATTTTTGATAAGATAGAATAAATACTTTTTTTATTTCTACCATTTATATAATCATGCATTCATTTTTATTATGAGTATTGATTCATCCGCGCCCACTGGTTAAAGTGCCCGTCGCCTACGATTTAGTGACATCAGCCCACTATCGTACTAAGCTCGCGATTTTGTGTAAATAAACCTGACAGACGCTCTCCCACACCCTCGAGCAACCAGAAAAAATGAATAGATAATAATAATGAACATTCTCTATCATTTCAATCCATATAAATAAAAATGAATAATTGTCTGTACGTCTCTTATGCGCTGCCGTACCGCTCATCCGATGGCGAGGAAATTTCAACACCATATTGCTTGCAAATACACGAAGGTTATAGGCATAATACGATCATCTAAAGAATAATAAATATGTTCAGACCTATTTACTGCTTCTGTTAACCGTGGATTGACCGCCAAATAACTCGCCAAGGTGACATAACAGATTCAGTAAAGAATGCTAAATTCAAGAAAGAGGTTCATATTGCGGAGCTATTGTACCTAAATGCTATGTAAGTCTTTCTTTGAGGTAATAGTTTTATTAGAGAGAGTCCGAGAAAGTTTGAGGGGTACCCATCCCAGAGGTTTGAAGTTTTAACAAAGCATTTAATAAATGTTTAGCGTTTTTCGCAGTAATTTCCGAATATGTCATAGTACAAATAATTTTGAACCAACTCAGTTTTCAAAATATTATTTCTTCATTTATATTAAAGATTTTATGTCATAAATACATTTTTTATGCTTAATCAATTTTAAAAGAAAATATTTTAACCACATTTTTTAACCTAAACTTGAGAATTCTCAACGGATATGAAACGAATCATGAGATACAATAAATGGTTTCTTTCATCACCATTCTGAAAGAACACCAAGCCTTACAGCTCTAAAAGAATACACACATCTAATACACAAAAAATGAATATTAGTTTGTGGAATAGAATAGTAAAAATAGAATCCAAACAATTTTTGCTTCTCCTTTATAAATCCTTCAATTTAATGAATGTATTCACTGCCGACAAGAAAATAGATATTATTTACCCTATGATTCCGAATTAAAGAATACAGTTATTTCCAATTCCAAATGATATTTCCAAGATGATTTCTTCTGCGGCAGCAACGCGCCGGGCACCAGCTAGTATTTCCATAATTGAGACGCTGGTTTCGAAACAAGATCAGATTGTGTTTGACAAACTTCTCCGATAAAAGATCGCCAGGGCATGATTCTGATATAGAGACGGGCTCTTTTTCTTTTCTTTTTTTTCAGCGTATGGCGTCACCGTCTTAAACCCAAATTAATATGCAGTCCCACACTCGGCTTAAGGATCTCAGACACGAGTTTAAATAATATACAATCGCTTGTGTTATCGAGTAAACTGATACCCAATCGACTGTTGCCTGGTCTTGCTCGGTTTTTCCTCTCTGAGACGTGCTTTCCTCAATTTAGTATCCGTGTATCTATACAAATAAAAATGAATGTTTGTCTGTTTGTGTATTATGCCTTCCGACACCATTCATCCGATGGCGATGAAACTTATCGCTTAAGCTTATTGCTAGCACCTACGGGATGGTTAGGGGGATAGTACAGTTATCTGAAATAAAAAAAAGGAAAAAAAAAATCGGATCTCAACCGCATCTATTAACCAAGGTCTCATTTTCAAACAACAAATCTAGGAGACAAAAGATTCAGTAGGAAAGCTCAATGCAAGTGAAAGGTTCACATTTTGTATCTATAGTACGCAAATGTCATGCAAGTCATTCTCAGAGGCAACATCATAACAGATTACGCGAGAAAGTTTTGATTAAATTTTGGCGTTTTTGACAGTTACCACCAAAAATATTGTAGTACAAATAATCGTGCATTATCTTAATTTCCAGAAATGATCTTTTGCACTATATTAACGATTTTGTGGTACAAATATATTTTCTACGTTTAATCAGTTTTAAAAGAAAATATTTTAATCGCATTTTCTAAAATTAAATTTGAGGATGCCGATCGAACACGAAACGAATCACGCGAAACAATACATAGATTCTTTCATTACCATTCTGAAAGAACACCAAATTTTACCATTCTAAAAGAATGCACTGTTCGCTGTATAGCAAAATGTGGGCATTCAGAAAGCACATGTTGGATGGACATGATGCAATTGCACCGAGAACCCATTGGAACTCTTCTCCTAATAGCAGAATGACGATATGTGTATCGAGTAGGACCCACTCTCAATCTGGTGAGAACTGTATCCGTTTTTCTATTAATCTGTGAAGGCCAAAGTTCGATAGTGGGTTTAACACTGTGTGAGGTTGTTGGAACAAATACCAAGCGTGCATGTGTGACATCTTTCTAGGAAGGATCATCAAAAAGATTTTGCCTTCCTCCCCCTCATGAATTTCGAAATCCCCGCTTTGAAATATGTCACTGGCATGCCAAATATGCGTTGTCAGTTTTCATAATTGTATTGAAAACAGTAGGGTCCCTTGAATATAATCCATATTGCATGTTTTGGGAGTGAAAAAGCAGATACACTATACCAAGGGAACTGTAAACTTAGAAACACAAGAAATATATTTCCTTGAACCCAAAATCCAACACAGAAGCGAGACTAAAAAACTAATAGTTTAGGAGTGGCAGGAGAGACGGAATGATTCCATCGAAGGGTGGACAAACAATCAACACTTTAAAAAAGGTTTCTGTTTATGTAATGTAAAAAATGTGGTTGATTTTTACCTCAATCAAATATACCCTGGTCATGCCATATTTTCTGTATATCCGAGTCGTTTCAGGCCGCGGTGGCTTAGTGGTAAGGTCTCAGCCTCATAAATGGAGGGTTGCAGGTTCAACTCCACTGAAGAACCGCCATGTGAGTGGTTCTGGTGTACGTTTAATCCGTCGGGGACAAACGTCCTCCCGCTGGTGTGGTAAGGAGAGGGGGGTTGCCATCTCAGGCGACGTTCTCGTCAACTAACAGCAGCTCAAAATGACGAGGTCCATACGAAAACAGCCCAACTGTTGCTTCAAAACGGGGCGTTAATATCCCCGGGCCAGAGTCGTTTTTTTTTTTGGTGGGGGCAAAGGGCAAAGTTCAACTTGCGGGTGTAGCATCGACATTCTATTCTATAAATCACGTGATCAAAGCCTGTGCACTATGTCGAGAACACAGACTCAAATGACCCACAAGTTAGATGTCTTTTCAAGTCTAAACCCCCCCCCCCCGAAATTCCAATCATTAAATATTCTCTTAGGAATATTTTGTCAAATCTCATGTAGATAGCTCTCTCCTAATGTAAAAAGAAAGCGTTCACTTAGTGTATTTTTAATGTTTCACAACTTGATAATGTAAAACGTAATGATTTTTTTCCTTTTTCTGTACCAATATACATTTTCTCTAGATGGTCCCTTATTTATTGTAAGGGTGCAACGTCCTCAAGTGTTCCTTCATGCTAGTTGGCGTTGCTCTTCGGTTGCCCCATCAAGTTTCCCGCGCCATGTGAGGGTATCCTCCATTAGAAAGAATACGATTTCCTTCCAGAAGTGATCATAGTCTGGGAAATCTTCTGAGCTGCATCCAGCTGTATCTATTATAATCCATTATAAACGGAACCATTTCGGGAATAGCTTTCATTCCGTTTCAGAAATTTTTGATCTCACCGTTATATCCCCAAATATTTTTTCCGTGTTTATTTTTCAATTTTCTATTCATTGTTTTTAATCATGTGTGTATGCAATTTCATCACAATATTTTACTTATTATGCAAAATCTCATGTTTATTATAAACGTTGGATGCTTTTGAATTTAAGTCATGGGTGCGTAGAAGCCCTGTGTGTATATAATTTCATCGCAATACATCAGCAAAATGTTATAGATTCATAATAGTGATGTTAATTTTGGATGCCTGTGAAAGTAGAGATTCCACCTTCATTCATTCAGGGCCGGCCATCTGGGAGGTGCGGCGGGTGCTATGCATCCGGGTTTCACGACGGAGGGGGCCCCCTCAAGAATTAAAACAGTGTTCTGAACAATAATAATGTTATACATACTAAAAGTGTAGAAGCCTGTTTCCATGTGGCTGGCTGAGAGCCTTGATGAGACAAAGATCGCAGTGATATCTATAAAAAATACGTGTCCATTCATGAATAAGGAAATCCCCGTCAGACATGTTCAGACACGGCGGCGTGCCCAGAAGTAGAGGCTGGGTTCCAATGGACTTGTAAATCACCGGCTATCTACTTTTGTCTACATCTAATGTAATGTATTTTTTTCAATTCTGTTCATTGCCAGTGACTAAATCAAATAAACGCAGAACCCTCTTTCAGCCAATTTAAATGAAATAAAGGATTGTCTTCGCAGATGGGTATCATGCTTGTGCGCTTTTGCTGTACTAAGTATGGAAAAAGAAATGTTAGTAATTGTCAAATGGGAGTCATTTTCCTGGAGTAATGAATAGCAAAAACAAAAGCACGCCTATTAAATACATATTCAAATGTTATTTTATTTTATTTTGCTAAAAATGTAGGGCCCCAAATGTTTTTTTTGCACCCGGGCTCCTTCATAGAGAAGGCAGGCTCTGCATTCATTCCTTACGGCATGCACTGATCTTGACAGACCAACCTCCATCCCATTTGCATGCTCCACCTGTCGGTTTCGAATAGATGTCTCCAAGAAAAAGATCTTTTTTGCTTTTTTAATTCCTGCACCAATGAAAGAAATGGCCATTCGCTGCTCCCATCCCAAAGTGAATAACGCCCTGCTCGTCAAAATATCTCTCCGATGTGCCATCGCTCGAAATCTCCACTGATAGCCAAGAAAAGAAACATTTAAATGTGGCTGTTCTTATTCAGCATCAAAGAAAGATGCAAATGGGAATAAAAGCTGAAAGCATTCAAAGGGCGTTAAAAAAATTTTGAAGTCAAATTATCGGTTTTCACAAAGTTTTTGTGTTGTATTCAGAAAGAAAGTCTGTTGCGAAAGCACGGAAAAGAATAAGCAAACGATTTGAATTGAATTCCTTAATATTTTCTGCTTTATCGTTTTGTTCACCATTTTGAATAATATGGACTTCTTTTGAATAGTTGGTCCTTAGAAAACTCAAATTAAAAAAAAATGCTTGAATTACAACATTATGATAGTTTATTTAATTTTAAAATTTAAACTTGTTCGAATCCGAAATAATTTTTTAGTTTTATTTCCGTAATTAATTTTGTTTCGTTTACTAAATTATTTTAATTTAGTTTTGTTTCGTAAATAGGTTTTAATTCATTTAACTATTATTTTTGTTCCATTTAATTATGAATTATATTTTAATTTCGATTCCGACATAATTAGTTTCTGTTTAATTTTTGATGACTCTGATGACTAATGGGTTTAATTTTGTAATGCATTTATGGTTGATTATATATATATAATACAATTTCTTTTCTGATTTTCAAATTGTAAATTAATAATTACATCCAATTTTGATTTTAACATAAAAATTTACAATTTCTTTAGAATCAAAACTTTTTTTAATTGATTCACATTTTTTGCTTTCCTTGAGCAATTGAATGTAAATTCTAAACTGAGTTGTCAAGATGTTTTTTCTGATACTTTGCGGTGCGAAGAATGCTGTCAATTAAGCGTGCTTAACGGTGTCACCGGATGCAGCTCGGTGGATTTGGAAGAAACACTGAAATTGAGTTCCTAGAATAAAGTAGTGCAAAATGTCGGTTACGACAAAACCGCAATTAATAGTACGACGAATTCGCCGAACACTTTGAACCAGCCTAATAGACTTACAATGCGCATTCCATTAATGTATGCCTCCGAAATGCTGTTTAAATGTAGGAATCGAAAAATTAAATACACATATGGAATACTAGCTATTATACGCGAATCTGCTAGCGTGAAATTTTGATGTATATGTAGGAAAATCTATCAGATAATGACAAATCAAAAAACTTAAATCTAACCTGAAAACGATACATTTAAAAGTATAAGCATACCCGAAAAAATATATACGAATACAATTTTATAACAAAATCGCACAGCTAACATAAAAACAATTCATTTACAATGTATACCCAAAGTAAAACAAAACAGCAAATCCAGTCCCATCAAATCCATTTTATTTACGGAGAGAGCTACAACAGTATTATACACATCATTTCCAAACTTTAATTTAAATGAAAACACAGTTGTCAACAATCACGTGCGAACTTTCAACGTTAATTGGCGTAACGCACATGTCTGACTTTCCTACGCCAGTTGCGGCAATGCAATGCAGATTAGAAATGTTTTATTTCCTTTATTCTGTTTTTTTTTTTTTCATTTAAAAGTACTTCTAAATGAATTCGAAAGATCGATTGATCAGCAACATTTGATTTTAAATACATCAAACACAAAGAAAAGGAATAGAATCGTTTGAAATAGTCGGCCGAAAATCTCCTAAGCCTAACCTCAACTCTGTTGGGGGAAAAAAAACTGGAGCCTTACTCATCTCTGGCGGGTTTTGGCCTCAGCTTTTTGGCGCGAAAGTTAATTTTTATTGAATAAGAAATGAGCGACTCCATGAACCGGAATAAAAAATAGACTATGTTCTGTTCCTGACTCTAATCTATCTCTGTGCCAAATTTCATCCCGTTCCGTTTAGCCGTTCTGGCGTGATGGTGTAACGAACATCCACCCAAACTTTCACATTTATATATTTATTTTATTCATTACAATTATTAAAAAAATATTATGTTACGTCAAGTAGGATAGATACAATGAACAAAAATAATTAATCAGCAGTGGGATTCTGTTAGATGCACTCATTAATATTATAACTGATTCTAAATGTATTGCTCTTTATTACAAATACAATAACATTAATTTTGCATTATGACGAATGATGTTTTAAGAATTTGCGTAGCATTAAATACACAAATGAAAATTATTTTAATTTAAAACAGGTTCAAATAAAACTGTTTGAAAGTAATTTCTAGAAGACGTTTTTCTGCGTTCATAGATCTTTTCGATAAAAACAAACGCATTACATTACATACCACACTGTTTCATGCCCCTGCAACTCTAACCCTCTGGTTATTTCAACAGTGTCATGAGCATGAAGTGG
Organism: Argiope trifasciata; assembly: GCA_026543055.1. Lineage (NCBI taxonomy): Eukaryota > Metazoa > Arthropoda > Arachnida > Araneae > Araneidae > Argiope > Argiope trifasciata. Next base: position 240,618 of record JAPMOQ010044143.1, on the reverse strand, counting down.
AAGATACATGGAAAGAAGATCCTGTTCTAATCATTCCCGGGACTAATGACTAATTTCTGACATTTATTGATTGAAATAGGGTTAGAGATTTTAATACTGGATAAAACAAAGCCGAAGGAAATGAGCTTTTGAAATTCAGATTTGGAAATGGATTCGGCTTATGAAGCTGACTATCATGCAGGAACCGAAAACTTATGCCGATTCACAGAAACAGACTTACAGTTTGTTAATGATCAAAAGATTCTGAAATATACTAATAAAATATTTACCAAAAACTAGAAACGAGGACAGAAATATAAAGTGAGAGAAAAAAAGAGAGCAACATACACATATAAAAATACAAATAAACGCTATGTGCAAATAGCATTACATTACAGCATATGAAGTCATGTCATTTCCACAAGTCACTGCGATTTTTATGCGAATAGCAAAATTTCATGACGCTGGGCAACTAAAATAGAACATAGTGTAATGATTCAGCTTCTCCTCGGCCTGACCATTGTGGTTTCTTTTTCACATGCTCCATTATTGCCAATTCCAGACTGGTCTCCTCAATGGCCACGCTTTATGGCAGTGTAATGGCTTACGGATGGACAGGTGGAGAATCCTCCTAAGAAGAAACATCTGGCCCTTTGGAGGCAGTCCAGATAGAGAACCACCCATGCACTCATCGTGTCTGCGATACAGATATGTTCCCTGCATTGTTGTGGACCACGAACATTCCTGCGTTTAACTGTAGAGCAGAGAAGTTTTTGCTGAACGACGATTTGAGAATCGGCAGTCCAAATGCTCCAATGGGGAGCAGAGGTGGAGTTGAAGGAAGAGAGAAAAGGCGTGGGTTTTTGAGAGAGAAAGAGAAGAGACGAGGAGTATTTTTTGGTGAAGAGGTCGAGAGGAGATCGGTGAAAGCCGAGCGTTCGGGAGAAGATTCCACCCGAGGAATTCGGTGGATTCCTTGAGCAAACCGCATCGTGAGACTTTGACGGCCGGTAAGCTGTTCTCGTGAGTTTCTCCAAAACATTTCGAGGAACTATTCTTGTGTTGTTGTACATTGAACCTCTCACTTAACCTAGATGATAAAGAGTATTTTTTTCTGCAAATTAAAGCTGTAAATAAAGTAATTTGATCAAAACGCTACCCTTTATTTGATCGGACCAGATCGAGACGTTACAATAGTAATTTTTCGTCATATAAGTGTAATAATAACACATTTTGATACTATTAAAATGGCACGAGGACAATTAGTTTTTTGGTAGAATTGAATTGGTGATTTTGAAATGTCAAATTTTTTCTCTAACAGCAAAGCTGCACTCTCTCGAAAAAATGATTGCATAAACCATATTTCTGAAGTTACAATCTGAGTTCTCTACGCTATGATTTAAATATATAATAGAAAATAAGATGATTTGATCATGTGAGATCTGAAAATAATCAATGTGAGATCTTAAAATGAGATGATCTTGCTGATCTAAATCTTGTGCATCTGTCCTTCTTAGAGGTGCCATGGTGACCTGGTGGTAAGATCTCGGCTTTGGATCAGGTGAGTTTCTGGTTCCAGATCCGTTTCCACCGAAGAATCGTCGTATAAGTGGGTCCGATAAACGTTAAATATATCGGAGTTAAACTTCCTTTCTCTGGTGTGGTGCGGCCATTTGGGGAAGGGGGTGCTAGTTCGGGTGTCGTCTGACAGCGTATCAGAATTGCGAAGTCCGTCCCAAAATAACCATTGTCTATCTTTTGAAAACGGGATGTTAATATAACCAAACTAAAGTCAAGTTCAGTGTTTAAAATATTCATATAAGTAGGAATAAAAAAAAAGAATAAATCCAGTCAACCAGTAATTATAAAACAGAGATTTTATAATTTGAGGAGAGAAAAACCTCGACATTCATATTTCAACCCTAAATCTTCATTTGGTTGTCTGGCTGTTCTATTCTGTCAACCTTATCAGACAGATGTCTCGATAAAGATTTTTTTTTTATTATGATGCCACTTAACTGCTCCAGATACAAGACGCTCTCCAAAGGTCGGCCGACTAGTGTCAATGCATCATCACGTTTCTTTCCATTTTGCACAGATGTTCGGTTCGACCGCAGACAAAAAAAATGATGCGACGACAATTGACCTTGAATCTGAAATTGTCCTCAGAAGAAGCAGCTTTTCTACCAGCTTTGAAACAATTGGGGATGAGTTCGTTTGTACTTGGGCTAGTAACGCATATGTCACAGTATTTAATGATGTTGCTGATATATTTAATGATGTTACAAAATATTTAATGATGTTGCTTTTCATCTCAGAGAAGTCATCGAACTTATAAATGGAATTATAAGAACAAATGGTTAAAAGGAATTATATAAAAAATTATTTAAACATTTTTTTAACTGCAGGTTGTCGTTGAATGACCAGATGGGCAGGCAAGAACACTGCTGTGTTCTCAAAACCTTTCAAAGCCTCTTCCCTCCCCCCTATTTGTATGCAAGAATTGTCATAAGCAGAACCGGCCTTCTCTATGAGTGCTCCCAAATGGTGCAAGAAACCATTTGGGGCCCTACATTTTTAACAAAACAAAAAACCCCACGAACATTTGCTTATATTACTATTGATTAATCCGGGAAAATGAAAATTCTTCCAGTTTCTTTTTCAATACTCAGTACAACAAAAGCGTTTAAGCATGATACTCGTATGCTTGACCGAAGAGAATCCTTTATTTCATTTCAATTTGCTGAAAGAGGGCTCAGCATTTATTCTATTTAGTAACTGGCAATGGAAAGGATTGAAAAAAATATATTACATTAGATGTAGACAAAAGTAGATAGCCGATGATTTACAAGTCCATTGGAACCCAGCCTGAGACTCGACTTCTGGTCGCCGGGCACGCCGCTCTGTCTTAATGTGTCTGATGAGGATTTCCCTAATCATAAATGAACATTTCCCGTCTTTTGATAGATATCACTGCGATCTTTGCCTCATCAAGGCGTTCGTCGATGCTCAGCCAGCCACATGGAAACAAGCTTGTAGACTTTCAATATGTGTAACATTATTATTGTTCAGAACACTGTTTTAGTTCTTAATAACTGTGGGGGCCCCCTCAGTAGTCCCTGGGCCAGGGTGTATAGCACCGCCCTTCCTCGATGGCCGATCCTAGTCGTAGGATTCTGTTTTCTGTTTCGTTGTATTAACGCCCCGTTGTAAAGCAACACTAGGGCTATAATGAGACAGACCTCGCAATTCTGAACCGCGGTCAGATGATGGGGACGACAGCTGAGATAGCGACCCCTCTCCAAACTTCCACACCAGCTGATGGACGTTTGGCCCCGACGGATTTAACATGCACCAGACCCGTTCACACGGCGGTTCTTCGGGTCTCTTGTTGAATGGTATTTTATATTAACAAAAAATTAGCTATCTTATTTTAAAATTAATTTTATTTACAACTAACCGACTTCTGCGACCGGCTCTTTCCCCATCATATTAAATCATTAATTTGGTCTTTGTCAACTTACTTTGATAAATTACGCACTACCTTATCAAATTTAAGCGTTATTTTAAACTTTATTTTTGCAATGAACGTTGAGCATTTTGGGTGACCACTATGTTTTCAAAATGGCGAAATAAATCGTAAAAGTTGCTACTAAAAGGTTTGTTTAAATTTTATTTTACTACTTATTAAAAAAGAAGAGTTCATATCGGTGACATATAAATTGGTCGCAGAGGATTACCTATGAAAAGTTTATATAAGTTGCATGGAATATAGGTGAGCATTGACAACGTATGTAGAGATGGTTTATTCTTGCTTATAATACAGATGAGTGTGCGTTTGCGTGCGTGATACAAGATCTAGATCTTAACTTGGATCATTTGATCTAGAAGCTTAACTTGGTACATGTACACTTTGGCTGAAATGAATGTGCAATACGTAGCGAGTTTTTTTAGTTTAATTAGAATTTAAATTAAACATTTAGTAGATTGTTATCATTATTATTATAACTTCTGAAAAGGTTATAGTTCAAAAACAATTTTCACAGTAACTTAAAATTAAAAAAGCATTATTTTTTTATTTCACTAATTTTTTTGTTATATAAATATTTTTTCTATATTTAATCAGTATAAAAAATAATATTTGACTGTTTTACAACAAAAATCGTAAGAATTCTGATTAAATACCAAACGTATCACGGATTTACGTCTGAAGTCCAAAAAGAATTTTAGATGAATACTGAAGTAATTGAGAAAAATTGTAGATCCTGTCTTTTAACCCAACTTTTTTATTTTCAAAGCAGATTTTAAGAAAGAGAGTGATATATTTAACTAATTCTAGTAATTCTCCATTTATTTTATTTGTATATAAAATACTATTAACATTGAGAAAAGGCCAAAGTTATGCATTGTTTTAAGTTTAAAATTAGATCACACCGTTAAAAAGCTAGAAAAAATCAGTTTAGACGGACATCAATTTTTTAAATAAATTTTATAGAAGTTGATAGAAATTAAAGGGAATGCATTGTAAAAGGAATAAAATGGCGAAAATCTTCTAAACTAGCATTCATTATATATGTGTTCAATTTGAAGTTTAAAAATAATTTGTCACGCGTTAGTATCGAATAAAAATTGTCAAATTGTTGTTTTCTTTGGATGTAATTCAGGATTCTATGAAAATATTTGAGTGAAGCTTCAAAAGAATTTATCATAGAAAAAAAATTATGAGAAGCTTTAAAAGAATTCCTCAATGAAAAAAATAATTATGTGAAGCTTCAGAAGGATTCCTCAATGAAAAAAATAATTATGCGAAGCTTCAAAAGAATTCCTAAATGAAAAAAATAATTATGCTAGACTCAAAAAAAAATTAATGAAAAAATAATTATATATGTGAAGCTTCAAAAGAATTCTTCAATGGGGAAACAAAAGAAAAAAGAAATGTGAAACTTCAAATAAAATCCTCAATGAAAAATTATGTGTAGCTTCAAAAAATTGAATTTAAACAAAAAATGCACTAAATTTAAGTATATGAGAGTCAAAGGAAAAAAATTTTAGATAAGATTTTTTTTTTTTGTTGGCAAATTTTCTTAAATTATTTTCATCACTTAAAATTTTTCAACTCATCATGTATTGAAATTTCATGAACTTCATTTGAAAATTCATCAATAACAAGCCTTTAACTGGGCCCATCAAAGATGTCAAAGAAGACATTTACAGCGCGATATTTAATGCGAAGAAAAATCGATTATTCCAAAAAGTGCGTCTCACGCACAATCCTCCGTTGCCGAGCGATCCGCAGATCCATTTCAAACGAAGCCGCATTCTAAACAATATTTCATTTCACACATTATCGCCTGCATCGCTTCACACCTCCCGATATCGAACCGTCCGGCTTAAACAAAAACGGTTTGAGCAGAAAGAAAAAAAATATTTTTTTGCCTTTTTTTGATAAAAACGCGGGCGGGATTTATCGCTTTGCAAATCTCGCAGCCAACAAGTCCAGCAAAAGTGGTTCTGGAACGAGATCACATTTCTCGCAGAAAAAAAAAAAAAAAAAAAAAGCAGAAGAAAAGTCGCTTTGCTTATCAGGGGATTGTTCATCGCACTCCTTAAAGAATTTCTTATCTCGGCCGGCTTAATTTGTCACGTGACACGAATAGGGTTGCTTTGGAAGAGAGATTTCGCTGCCAAGGAACCGGCGATTTTGGCGACTTTTTTGACACTTGCGATTCGCCGAGACTGCGCTCTGAACGTCAGTGATAGATGAATTTGGCTTTCGAAAAGTGAGAAAAAAATATAAATTTTAATTTAATGAGATAAAGAATTACGATTGAATAAAAATATATTAAAGTGGGATTTTGTTGTTACGATGGCAGATGGAGCAATATCAAAACCTGTGTATTAATAATCGCATAGTTTTCCAATATTTTTTAAACTTGAGCACCAATTATTTTAGCAAAACATTATATGCATCCGCATTTTTCAAGTACTAATTATTATTCTTATATTAATTAATATTAATATTTAAACGCGTCCATATTTCCCATCTTTATAATTCCCTAGTTGAAAGGACGAATACTACGACTCTTTTTAGAAATTTCAAACATGTTGTTATAATGTGTATATATAGTGACAAAAAAATTGAGTGTACACCTTACTTTTACTTGATAAATCCAACTTTCAATATGAATAACACATTACCGAAAAGTCCAAGAATGATTTTATTTTTACATATTTACAAATGGTTTAATTTAGAATAAAAATTAAGAACAATCAACGAAAAACTTCTGAATCGAAAAATGTTCAGAAGCATTTTAAATAAACATGCTCAGATTTTTGCCTCAAAAAATTGAGAGCACACCAATGAAATTTTTGCAATATCTTGCATAAGAATAAAGTGTCACTACTAAGTTTTATAATAACCTCTAAACGTCATTGTACCGATTTGACCACTTTTTGTTGGTATGTGATATTTTACCCAGTTCTTCTTATAATACATGTTTCAAATGGGTTTTGTTTCTAATTTTGTGGTTTTTAACCACTTTTTTGAGTATGGCTTCTCAAATGTTTAACGGCAATGATATCGGAGTACTGTGGTAGTGTGTGTAACTGCTGTTTACAATGAAAAAGTCGCCATATTTAGATATTACGTGCAAATTTTAATTTCAGGTCAGCCACTTTTATCAATCAATTTCACCGTGGGATTCGCTGACTAAACATTTTTACAAAGCATTTCTTGAATTAATGAAGGTATCCAACTGCGTTTAAAAAACCGTTTATAGACCCCATTGGTGAATTTTTATTATTATTATTTCTTGTAGTTCATTTTATCAAAACAGTTCATCTTTTCTAGAAAAAGGAAAGACTGTCCTAGCATCCAGGGGAATTTAAAACAAATCATATTTTTCAGCTAAAATTTGCCTTCAGTTCTCTCAAAAGTTTAATTTCCATAAAAATTCTCCGCCGTTAGCATGATGTCTCAAAATCTAATAGAGATATTTACATAAAAATATCAGCTTGTGTTTTAAATATCATGGGCAATGAAATGAACCAAAAGTTTTACTGCTACTGGAAATACTTTTACATTCATAGGTGTTTTTAGAAAAATGAAGTTGTGAATGGATGGAAAAAATGCGTATATATGTATATTTTCACCCATAACTTCTTAAAACATTTTCTTAGATTTTGGTTCATTTAATTCGTCTTTATATTCTAAAAGTTGTGTGCAAACAAAAAGAGGATTGATACAATACAATTTCGTGTAGAGCGTTAACCGTTATGGTTAAATTTCATTAAAATTTACTATAAATTTTTCTATTTTTTGTTTCTTATTCTGTTTGGAGTATTCTCCTACCGGAAAATGAAATTTCCATCTGAACTCGAATTTTTAGGCGCTTAGCAGCTTACTATATTCAAGTGAACCATATGGTTTATAATGCCAACAAAAAGTTATCAAATCAGTACAATGACGTTCAGAGGTCCTTACAAAGGACAAAACGCATGCAACTTAGCAGTGACACTTTATTTTTATGAGAGATATTGCACAAATTTCATTGGAGTGCTCTCAATTTTTTGAGACAAAAAATTGAGAATATTTATTTAAAATGCAACTGAAAATTTTCAGTTTGGAATAGATTGTAGTTCGAAGACACTGAAGAGACTTTTGATGCTGTTACGTCGTTCTATTTCATCACAAAGAAGCAGGCATGCCTATGTATAAGCCGAGAGCGACCAACACACGCACACGACTCTGAACGAAAGTAACGAGGGAAAGATTTCGAACATTTTATCCCGGGTCTTAAATAGCTTCATTTGATAGGAGAAATCTTGTGTTACAGTGCCAATATATCATTAGCATTCTCATGGGGATTTCTGAACACGTGACTCTCAAAGCAGGGGAAACTCAGGGATCTTTTTATAGTATTATTTGTTTAGGTCAGTCACTTTTATCCATCACCCTCACCGTGGGAATCGCTGACTAAAAGTTTTTACAAAGCATTTCTTGAATCTATTTAGTAGATAACGTGGAATCGGATCAGGAAATAACAGAATATTTTAGAATGAAGTTAATATGGGCTAAATGGAGTTAAAAATTAGGAAAATAATTCAGTTTAAGTGAACTTTTAAAATTCATTACACACACACACATATAAACTCCTTTTTTGTATGTAAAGGAGAAAATATCGTCAATAAATTCGACCACCAAAAGAGTCTTCACTTTCAGGTCTCTATGAGATGGGCGTAATGTGGAATGCAGTTTTTACGCTTAAACTGCAGATTCCTGCGAACATTTTGGGAAAAAATGTCCGACGGAAAGTCTGCGTGTTTATCGGTTATAGATTATGATTATTCAAAAGCCAGATAAGATAAAATTACAACCACCGAGAAGCCCTGCCCCTGGGGGGGGAAGTTATTTTTCCACTATTTTCTAAATAATTTAATTTCGTATTTATATTCCATTTGCGAGGACCATGTAATAAAGTATGAGTGTGAGTAGCCGTTCTATAAGCCTGAACTAGACTTCGAAATTCGATACGTAGACGCTTTAGAGGATGATATTGTTTTTTTTTTTGTTTTTTTGAAATTTTAATTAGATTTTAAATTTAAAACTATGTAAAATGTTAGTGTTAATTTATAAATCTAATAAAAATTTAAAAAAAAAAAACTGTTTCGACATTGTTTTAAAGTCCGAAAAATTATATTTTCAACGGTACCAGTTTTTTTATTGAATGGTGGCAATTTTCATTTTCATTAAAAATGTAATCTCTTGATTTTCTTCCATTGTTGAAAGTTAATTAGTTTAGATAAGCAAGTTAAAGCTATAAACTTTTCCCATTTTAACATAAATTTTGCAACGCCCAACTTAATTACGATTAAAAAAAACAAAAAAAAACTAGACTGGGTATTGCGAAAGCCGGTTCGACACGAACCGAGTGTACTGTAGTTTGACTCCATTTCATTCTGGTGTTTCGCCTGCTCGGGTACTGTAGTTTGACTCCATTTCATTCAGGTTTTTCGCTTGCACTTGTACTGTAGCTTAACGACTCCATTTCATACGGGGTTTTTCACTTAAAGTAAGAAGGTGACCTGTTTTTTAATGCATCCCATATTAATTGTTCGACAGTCTATCAATTCAATAATCCAGGGGAACAAATTGGTCATCTATGGTGATTAGTACCTTATAAAGCAATAAAGATAAAATTCTCACCTTTTTTCATCGCATTAAATGCTATGAAATTCAGATTCACAAATGAGTTGTGTGAAAAGCAAAATAACGGAGATTCAATTTTTCAGAGTTGAGGTTATTTGCGTTGAAAATGCAAACAAAACAACTCGCCAAGCTTGATGGTTTGCTTTACTTCAGTGTGCGAGACTAAACAAATCATCAAAGAAAAAGAAAATATTATGAATATGAAATATGTTTTTTAATGTGTGTATGTGTTTTTCATCGAGGTCAAGAAAATTAATTGGGTTTTACATTAAAACTTAACAGTTCAGTTAAAAGTTGTCTACCAACTGCCATATAGTATGCCTATTTTTTCCTTAAAAAACTGGTATTATCATCTCCCTAAAAAAAAAAAAAAAAAAAAAAAAAAAAACTTCTTTTCTTAGAAAAAAAAAAGAAGAAAACCTTGATGTACTTCAGGAATCCTAAGCGCGTTTACTATTTTAACACCGATACATCTCGTTTTAAATGCGAGAAACACAGATAAAAATTATTTATTATTAAACTTAAAAAAGGGCATATCAAAATAAGTAGTAATGAAAATTTAAACAACACAATATAAGACGTTTAAAATTTACTGAATTACGTATTATTCGCTAATAGGAAAAGATATTCTGCATGTTATATATATATATACACCTTTGGAGCAATCTTAACCTCAATAATCCAGAATTTCATACGTTAAAAGATTTGATCAAAAAAAAAAAAAAAGCAGCTTCTCATAGGCGCTATCTATACATTTTTCTTCTCTCATTGAAGTGTTTAGACATCTATTAGCTATGATTCTCTATCATTAAGGTATTATAATCTTTGCTTCTAAAATTCCAAATTTATCAATTGTAACAATAATCTGGGATATCATTTCATTTCTTTTCCTTGGAGTTGAATAGCACAATGAGTGTAAAGCAAGTTTAGTTATACTAACGTCCCATTTTAAAGCAAGACTACAGCTATTTTGGGACTAACTTCATCAATTTGAACCACCTTCAGGTGACGAGGACGACACCTGAGCTGGTACCAACCCCCTCCGAATTTCCATACTACACCAGCGGTAGGACGTTTGACCCCGATGGATTTAACGTTGTAACGTGGTTTCTTTTTTTCACACGCTCCAACATTGCCAATTCCAGACTGGTCTGCTCAATGTCTATGTTTTATGGCGATGTCATTGCTTACAGATAGGGAGCCCTCCTTCTAAGAACGGACATCTGGCCCTTTAGAGGGAGTCCAGATAAAGGACCACACGTGCACTCATCGTGTCTGCGACACAGATGTGCAGCCTGCTTTGTTGTGGACCACGAACATTCCTGCGGTCAACTGTAGAGCAGTGAAGTTTTTGCTGAACGACGATTGGAGAATCGGCAGTTCAAATGCACCAATGGGGAGGAGAGGTGGAGTTGAAGGAAGAGAGAAAAGGCGTGGGTTTTTGAGAGAGAAAGAGGAGAGACGAGGAGTGTTTTTTGTTGAAGGGGTCGAGAGGAGATCGGTGAAAGCCGAGCGTTCGAGAGAAGATTCCACCTGAGGAATTCGGTGGATTCCTTGAGCTAACCGCATCGTGAGACTTTGACGGCCGGTAAGCTGTTCTCGTGAGTTTCTCCAAAACATTTCGAGGAACTACTCTTGTGTTGTTGTACATTGAACCTCTTACTTAACCTCGATGATGAAGAGTATTTTTTTCTGCAAATTAAAGCTGTAAATAAAGTAATTTGATTAAAACGCTACCCTTTATTTGATGGGACCAGACCGAGACGTTACAACGTGCACCTGACCCTCTTACACGGCGGTTCTTCGGTGGAATCGAGTCTCAAATCTGCAGCCCTCTGGTTTCGAGGCCGAAACTTTACTACCAGGCCACCGCGGCCCGGTGTAAAGTGAGAAGTTTCGATTAAAAATCGAAATAATCGGTAACAAGAAATTAGGACGAGCTAAAAGGGTTAAATAATCTTTTACAAGAAAATTCAATCTCAATGAAACAAATAGGGATGAATATATTTCAATTTGCAGAATGGATTTGCCTAGAAGGAATCCGCATTACAGAAACATCGCCAATTTGCGTCACTTTTGAAGTAGATGTAACAGCACAGAATGGTCTCTCATTATTGTTCATGTATAATTTAATGAATGATGAATATGATAAAAATAATATGCTGTGTTCATATATAATTAATCTGGTAAAAATGTGTTATCTTTTTGAGATTAGATATATTCGTCAAAATTGTTTGACATGAAATTTGTAAAAATATTTATTAATTACTAGTTAATACTTATCGGTTACTCATTATTTCAAAGTTATAACACTTTTATAAACATATAAACGTCCCAAAGCATCACTAGGGTTGTTTTGGGACGGGCTCGGCATGACGAGGAAGACACCTGAGCTGTAACTCCTTCCCAAATTTCCACACCATACCGACAGAAACACGTTTGATCTTGGCGGATTTTGCGAGCACTAGAGTCGCTTACGAGAAGTTCTATGGTGGAATCGGGTTCCAAATCTGAAATCTTCCAGTTCCAAAGCCGAGACATTACCAATAGGCCACAGTGGATAATAATATCGAAAAGTATCAACAAAACATATCAAAAGAAAAGGACCTCGTAGAGGAATATATATATATATATATATGGTGGCCAGAAATAAAACACCCCTACTCTGACCTTCCTGGATATCGAACTACTCAGTGTAAAGGCTTGAAAATTTGTGGACATACTATTCAAAAAATGGGGAAACGGATTTCACGAAAAAAAAATTTAGTTCCAGAAATCACCGATAGGTGGCGCTGTACCACTGGACGTATGCTGAAAAGACACAAAAACACGTTTTAAACACATTTTATTTGAAAGTACCAAGCATACATGAAACAAGGACGTTATCGATGCAGGGAATGCTGCTCAATATGGTTCCCTTCCTGAAGATGTAAAATGTGAAGTCTGTGGACAGCTTGTTCAACTGCGGATCGTAACTGGTCATCTGAGATGCTTCTCACATGCAGACTGATACTCTCTTTCAAATCTGCCAAGGTTATCAGACATTCTCGATAAACAAGGTTTTTTAAGTGTCCCCAAAGCCAAAAATCACACGGATTAAGATCCGGTGAACGAGATGGCCAAGTTGTCGGAAACGCGCGACTGATTATTCTGTCAGTGGTGAAATGTTGGCGAAGAAACTGTTGCACAGGGAGTCCAATGTGTGGAGGTGCTCCATCTTGCATAAAAGTAATGGTGTCAAGGCATTGGCGCTGCTGCAAATGGGGTACAACAAATGTTTCGAGCATCCTTTTGTACCTGTTGGCCGTCACGGTACATGTCTCAAGGCCATTGGAAGTAACCTCTTCGAAAAAGAACGGTCCAAGGATGAATGTGGCTGTGAATCCACACCAGACTGTAACTTTCGGTGAGTGGAGTGGAATCTCTTGGAAGGTACGGGGGTTTGTCGTGTCCCATATGCGACAGTTATGGGTGTTCACTGTTCCACTGAGGTGGAAATGGGCCTCATCGCTCCACAGAATCTGCCACGGCCACGATGCATCCACTTCAACTCTAGCAAGAAATGTCAATGCAAAGGTCAGTCGCATCTCCCTGTCTGTGGCCAGCAATTGTTGATTAGGGCGGATTTTGTACGGGAAACAATGCACCATTTTTCTGAGTACGTTCCACACTGTGCTATAGGGAACACCCAAGTGTCGTGACACTGCACGTGCACTACTGCAACCTAAAACATTATCCATTGACTGTTCAACAATACCGGTGGCAACATCTTCAACGACATCTGAACGAACCGGTTTGCGTCCTCGACCAGGCTGAACTCCAAGATGTCCAGTTTCCTCGAATCGAGCGATCATTCTCCTGAGAGCTTGTGGAAGCAATGGTCCCTTACGCAAATCCTTAAGTCGGCGAAACTCTCGAAGTGCTGCTGGAGCATTTCCTTTATTCTCGTAAAACAACTTCACAAGCAAAGCGCGTTCTGGCAGCGTGACAGCCATCACTAATAAGAATGACATTCCCCACCTTTTAACTTCTTTTATACCCAGAACATGGCTTCTAACCATGCTTTATGCAAATTTTTCTGGTTACAGTATGAAATTGCAGTTACAACGGGAGTTCTAGCTTCTTTACTATTTTTATTTTCCATAAGGGGCAGAAAAATTAAAAAGGAAGCATGGAAGCATTCCATTCCGCATAAACATTTTAATTTTTATTATTATTTGTGTCTTTTGATCATAGTTCCAGTTGTGCAGCGCCACCTATCGGTGATTTCAGGAACTAATTTTTTTTTCGTGAAATCCGTTTCCCCATATTTTGAATAGTATGTGTACAAAATTTTGAGCCTTTACACTGAGTAGTTCGATATCCATGGAGGTCAGAGTAGGGGTGTTTTATTTCTGGCCACCTTGTATATAATTTTTTGGATCATGAAAATACTCTGAAGATATTGCAAATTTACAATTCCTCTATGATTTTTTTGCATACTTAATTTAAGTTTGTTAATTTTTTTTGTCATTTCTTCTTGAAGAATTATGTCTATTATAAAAAATTCCATCTTTCTATTTCATAAATTTTAAGTTTGCTAATTTTTTGTCATTTTTCCTTGCAGAATCCCTTATAAACTATTTCAGAAACTTTAAAGAACGAATTCATGCATTAAAGAACGATATTTCGAGCAAGCATAGATAACTAAGACTTAGAGTCAGATAATTTTAATTAATAAGTTAAGAATACCTCCTATTATACTTGAAACAGATTGAATAGAACTGAGCAAGATCTGAATAATAATGTGAAACTTTTGAAGTATTTTAAATTCCAAAAAACCTGATCATTTTCATTAGTTAAGAACATGAGGCTTTAAAAAATTCATTAAAATTCAGTTTTCTCTTCATTTTTAAATAATAAACGTTCGCTTTTAGATATTCTGAAATTCAATACTTTTATGTTTTTTAAAGGAAACATAAAATAAAAAGTTCGAAATGAATGCGCATGACCTCGAAAGAAGATGACACTTAAACTAGTTTTGAAGTCCAATGTTAGTTTGTTCTTGCTTTCCATATGGTTGCATCGAGTTGTTTAATTTATCTTCCGACATTGATCTTCTATGATGGTTTCGGTATTTGTTTCTAAATAGAAAGCAAAAACTATTGCTTTTCTTTTAAACGATTGAAAAGGCAAAAAATCTGAAAAATATAGAAAACTCGTTTAAGACTGTTTTTCTAAAAATGATGAATGAAATAAAATGTGCCCCTAAAAGTAGAACAAGCATTTATTTCTTTAATTATTGCAATCAAATATATACATGTAATTGCATAATTCCTAGAATAAGGTGCCTAATGTATGCAATTACTTTGGTTTCTGTAGAAGTATTACATATATATATATATATATATATATATATATATATAATATGAAAAGATTCAAAATTTTGGAAGCAGATGGCAGGTTCGAAGACATTGAAGACGACTTTCATTTTTAAGTTCGTTTTATTCTTCCTCCGGTGACAGGCATGCATATTTACAAGCAGCGCGGCCAAACAAAAGTAACGGGAAAAAAGGAGAAATTAATTTTTCCTCGTTTTATATAGCATTTTTTGATTGCGGAAATATTGTTGCAGTGCCAATATATGATTATGATTCTCATGAAGATTTCTGAGCATGTGACTCTCAGAGCAGGAGAAGCACAGTGATCTTTTTGTGAAACTATTTGTTTAGGTCGGCCACTTTATCCATCACTCTCACCAAGGGATTCGCTGACTAAACATGTTTGCAAAACATTTCTCGAATGAATGAAGTAGATAACGTGGAATCGGATCAGTAAATAAAAGAATGAAGTTAATATGGGCTAAATTGAGTTAAAAATTCGGAAATTTCACTTTTAAAATGTCACACACACACATATATTCGAATTTCCGAAATGCCACCTATTCGATTGAAGTCCAGATTATTCAAAATAGTGAACAAAACAATAAAGCAGAAAATATTGAGGAATCAATTCAAATCGTTTATTTATTCGGCTTGCAAGTGTGCAGACATCTTGACATTTGACTAATTATTTCACGAAATGCTATAATACCGTATATTTTTCTGCAGAAAAATTTAGAATGGATTCAGAAATTAAAAAAGGCGTACTACATTTTTTATGCTTTGCTTGAACATGAAATTACTTCATTGACTCCATTCTGAATTTCATTGTTGTGCCTGATCCAAAATAATTTTTAAAGAACATATCTCAAATCTCCCAACAGTCTCATATTTCGCTTCTATAATTTATAATTTATTCTATTATTTATTCAAAAATATTTACATTAAACCACATGTTTTTTCTAACAATCAGAAAAGCGGCATTAGCAATTCATGTGTTGACTTCTGATCATGAAAGTAGTAAAATTTACCCAAAAATTATTTGTTATTTTTATATAATTACTAAATTTCACGAAATTTTAATTTACTATTAAAAAACATTCGATGTTTTTTCAAATCATATAGTAATTTAAGCATTAAGACGATAGGAAACATATTTTCTTAAAACAATGGTATGTTAAAATAATCATATCTTATGCATGAATAAATAGACAAAATTCCATATCTAATGTTTGTCTTCAAAATTCCAGAATATTATAGCTAAGAACAATATTTCTTCGAAATTTACTATCTCATTGTTGTCGCTTCACTGCTGGTGATTTTATTATTGCTTACAGCTGCAAAAATATTGAAATACTTTCTTGATGGATAAAAAGATTCCATTTTTTTCCCCTCTTCTATTGAATTTAGTCGGGGTTGAAGGCTTCACGCACACATTGCCAAGTTTCTAGAGCATTTTTATAAACGCTTTTGTTCTTTTCTTTTCAGAAACAAAAAAGAAAAAAAGTTGGACAAAATAAACTCTGAGAAGGTGGAGCAAATACTACGTCAAATGCTTCTGAAAAGTTCATTGCTCTTGAAGAAAAGGTAGAAATATAAACCGAAAAAAAAATTAGTAGAAAAAAGGTTATTCCAATTCTTGTAATAAAAAAATTAAAAAAAAATGCCATTTGAGTTGGCTATCATCCTATAATTTTGATTAGAAAAGAGCGACCTTTTCTCTGATGGAAAGTCTGTAAGATAAACAGAAAGAAATTTGTGGATTACGCAAATAACTCAAAACTTCTTTAAAAAAAATTCATTTCGTGATAGTTGATTTGTATTTTCGTGCTGAAACGAATCCTATATGTTTACACTAGTAAATATTATTAATCAACATTACAAAATGAATATTTTAAAAAATTAAACTGCAAATTTCAAGTTATCAGTGAGAACATTATTATTTTTAAGTTATTATTTATCTTAATTAATTTAAGTCTTTAACACCAGTTTTATATATATATGTGGTGCCAGATATATCACTTCTCGCCACTAATCAGCCCTATGGTGCAGAAAACGTGAGCAAAGTGCAGTTCATGTCTGGACGAGGCATGATTACGACGTTCTAAAACAACCGTAGACGCATGCGTAAAGACGGAACACGAAATTAAGACGGTGTTGTTAAAAGACGAACTTGTATGTTAATAGACGAACTTGGTCATCCATTCCGTCCTGTAAATGAGTCATCACCATTTGTTCATCATTAATCTAACTTCACTGTCATCCATTCAATTCTAAAAAATCATCAGGACTTATTATTGCTTGGCCATCACGACACCCCCTACATATACACTGAAATGACAAAAGTCATGGGATGACTGTTAATATCGTGTCGGTCCTCCTTTTGCCCGGCGAAGTGCAACAACTCGACGTGTCATGGAGTTCACAAGTCGTTGGAAGTCCTCTGCAGGAATATTGAGCCATGCTGTCTGTATAGACGTCCATAATTGTGAAAATGTGGATGGTGCAGGAGTTTGGGCACGAACGGACCTTTCGATGATGTCCCATAAATGCTCGATGGGATTCATATCGGGCGATCTAGGTGGCCATATCATGCGCTGGAATTGTCCGGTATGTTCTTCAAACCAATCGCGAACAGTTCTGGCCCGGTGACATGGTGCATTGTCATCCATAAAAATCCCATCGTTGTGTGGGTACGTGAATTCCATGAATGGTGGCAAGTGATCTGCAAGCAGCTGAACATAACCAATTCCAGTCAATGATCGGTTCAGTTGCACCAGAGGACCGAGTCCATGCCATGTAAAAACAGCCCATGTATGCAGCCACCACCAGCTTGAACAGTGCCTTGCTGACAGTTTGGGTCCATGGCTTCGTGGGGTCTGCGCCACACTCGAACTCTATCATCAGCTCGTAACAACTGAAATCGTGACTCATCTGACCACGCCACGGTTTTCCACTGGTCTAGGGACCAGTCGATATGCTCACGAGCCCAGGAGAGTCGCTGCAGGCGATGTCGTGCTGTCAGTAAATGCACTCGAGTCGGTCTTCTGCTGTTATAGTCCAAGGAAGACAAATTTCGCCACACAGTCCTATCGGACACGTCCCTCGTACGTCCCACATTAATTCCTGCAGTTATTTGACGAAGTGTTGCGTGTCTATAAACATTGACCATTCTACACAGACGTCGGCGGTCTCGGTCGTTAAGTGCAGGTGGTCGCCCACTGCGCTGTCCATGATGGGATATGATGCCTGAAATTTCATACACTCGGCACACTCTTGATACTGTGGATCTCGGAATGTTGAATTCACTAACGATATCCGCAATGGAATGACCCATGCGTCTAGCTCCAACTAACATTCCACGTTCAAAGTCTGTTAATTCTCGTCGTGCCGCCATAAATCACGAAAAACCTGTTCACATGAATAACTTGTACACAAATGAAAGCTCTAGAAAACGAACTGCGCATTTATACTTTTTCGCTGTGATACTACTGTCATCTGTATATTTGCATATTGCTATCCCATGACTTTTGTCACTTCAGTGTATATAACTTTTTTAGCTGCCAAACAAAGTTTTGGAGCTCGATCTATAGCAAGGAGGAGCAAACTAAGTTTGGAGCTCGACCCCTAGAGTTGCTTCAAAACGGATCATTAATATAACTAAACCAAACTAAACTAAATTCATTTCTTTAATGTTTTGCCACGTTGTTTCAATGGTGTTAAGTGTTCAGATTTCTTGCTTCAAAATCTTCATACGAGGCGGTACGATTTAATCTCGCTACAGGAGATTAGATATATAAGTCATTTTACAAATGCTAGTTTCACAGAGGAAACATATTTCAAAAGGAAGCAAATATTTCTGGCGGGTGATCTTAATATAATAAGTAAGAGACAAAGTAACCAAATGGTCACTCCCTGATAGAGGACCAGAAATCGAAGAAGGGTATATCCGTATGGATCGATGTTCACTTTAGCAAAAAATTGCTCACTGGCTTGTAGCCACGGTGGCCTGATGGTAACTTCGGAACCTGATTTCATCGAAGAAACGTCGTGTAAGTTTTCCTGGTGCATATTAAATTTATTGAGGTCAAACGTCTCCCGTTGATGTGGTGTGGGCGTTTAGAGAAGAGGGGGCGAATCAGGTGTCGTCCTCTGACTGCGGTTTAAGACTAAGAGGTCCGTTCCAATATAGCCTACCGTTGCTTTAAAACGGATGTTGATGTAATTAAACTCACTGGTTTTATTTTGCTTCAATTGAAATATGAATACGAACAAGTTTCCCTTACAATTTTGGGGGCAACTTAACACTACAAATGTCCAGCAAGATATCAGTTACTCTTGGAGGAGGCTCCCCTTGAAGGAATGGTCATCCTGGTTTCAGTTAAGGCTGGCAATCAGACAACTCTCTCTAGATTTCTAAGTGGACACACTCGTCTACAACGTCATGTGACAAACCACAAAGTTTATCCCATGAGTCAAAAATGTCATGCGACTCAAGCTGCTCCTGCCCACATTTTGCTCTTCGTCGTTTTCAATAAAGGCCAGCTGTTCTCGAGTTCTGAGGCAGTGTTACATTGTTTGAAAGGGTCCGGGCTCATGGACCTGTGTTTGATGTTACTGTCGACCAGGAGGGATAAGACACAACAGCAACACTACAAATCAAACCGAAATCAGACTTCTTCAGATGGTACCTTTGATTTATTAAATACTCCAGTGTTCAGTACTTTGCTACCAACGCGCCAATTTGGCTGACTCTCATTCTAGGGTTTGCTCCTTTTTTTTAACTGCTCGGGTCATGACCCGGCAGAACGAGATTTGAACTTGGACGCGTTGCATACCGTTGGTAGAGGGGAGACTCCATGCCCTTTCTGATAGTTATAAACTGCATAGTATAGAAGCATCGTCTCATCATTTTAGTTACACCGCAATTCCTTGGGTTATTTCAATTAGTTACACTGCAAACTTATAGTTCATTTCTCATCATCAAGTGTATAGCCAACACCGGCATACACTACATCCAGGTTACTTTGGACAACAAAAGGTGGAAACTTGCACACACAGAAGTGGAAGAAATTTGTCCTTTTATAACGAGTCATTTTCTTACCTAAATATAAGTTAAACCAATATGGTTGGAATTACAACTATTTCGATGTACGCAACGACATACTACAGTTATTATTTCTTATACAGTATATAAACTCATCTGGATATGGGAGATTTCCTGCATATTTCCAAAGATTTGGAAGAACGCAGGAGAATGAATGCATTTGTGGAGAAATGGGTACGGTTGACCACTATTTAATGGAGCGTATGGAGGTCTCAGAGTGAAGGAAGGACCTGAAGATTGTCAATAATGATTCAAGTACGGTACTGATGGTAGGAGGTCATCTCAAAACCCTGAAGGATAGGATATCGAAGATGGACAGTTTCATTCCAACTGTTTGAAAATGTGCATGTGGGGAGAAAGCTATTAACTACCTTGAAGGGAATGTTCGTTTGACTGTTCGGCCAATAATAAGATTGGTCAATACTTATTCAGCAGTCGACCACAACGATTACTGTCGATACTGCTACGTTCAGTGATCTCGGGGTGGTCGACTGTATACAAAAAGAAGTACATCCTCGAGGAGTACCAGGTAATCTCAAAATCCTGAAGGATATGACGTCAGAGATGGACAGTTTTATTCCAACTGTTTGAGAGGGTGCAAGTGGGGAGAAAGACAACTACTGACTGCCCCGAAAGGAATGTCAGTTTGACTGATAGGTCATTGTAGAGATGGACAATACTTATTCAGTAGTCGACCCCACTAAATCCTGTCGATACTGCTGCGTTCAGTGGTGACGGGGTGGTCGGCTGTACGCAAGAAGTACAAACCCAGTACAAGTGAATAACAAATTTCATTCACCAATCCAGCTTAAAAATAAATAAACGAATGAAAATAAAAAATCTTCATTAATCGAAATATATTTATCTAGTGTGAATATCTCTCTAGAAGTTTAGAAAGAAATTTTGTCTTTTTCCTCTCAGCTATTTATTATTCTACGATGAAAATGATTCATGTTTTTATTTGACTCACTAGAAATGGATTAAATTTCCCTTTTTTCACTCAAGTGTGTGTTATCATTTCATCTGAAGTAATGTAAGGAACGACATCCGTTTTCATTCCTTGCAATTATTTTCTTTGTATTTATCGCCGGCTGTTTAAGCATGGTATGTACATTCTCCCAATGGTCATAAACACGAAACCTTGAATTAATATATCAACTCAATTCATGACTCCAAGATGAAAGTAACTCACCAAGGCCAGGTAGGGAAATCCTGCACCTGGTCGCAAGAATTTGAATTCATGGTGAAGCCGAGTTACATTCTCCGAGTTGAAAGATGCACCGAGTGTTGGCGAGCAACGCGAATGTTTGGCGAAAAGGCTGATCACGTCTCTGAACGGAAACTTGGAATGAGTTATTTACAGAAGACAGCGCAACTCTTCGTTAACAGAGGATCGTAAATCTGTTAGAAACGCTTGAATCACTTGAGCATTTATTTCTGCGAAATACCAAGGAATTTATGAGTAATCCTAGTTTACGGTGAAAATCAATTTTCAGGTGAAATTTCTCCAAAGAATAGAATCGTGAAAAGTAGTTTAATTAATAATTATAGTTAAGAGATGTCTTCATTTTACAGCAGGAATTCGTGCTTTGAATTCTTGATGTTAAATAAAAACTTAAAGTAATTCGAAGGGTGATTAAAAAAATTACAAGCAGCAGTACTTGGTAAGTAGAAATTGCGGCAATGACGTTGACTGGAATGGTGCCAATGTGTAGGTTGAATTCCGCCAAGGATTAAACTCGCGATCTTCCGATTTGCAGTCGAGTAACATATCCCCTATACAAAAGTGATCACCAATGTCTATTGGCTGTTACTTGCTTATTAAGGTATCACCACAATACTCCCCTACCAGTGAATCTTTTTTTTACTGTGCATGGTTTTGTCTCTCGTACACAGTACACAGTTTTTTTTTTCTCGTATGGAATACACTTTTTTTTTTCCTCCAAATTTAGAAAATAAGTTTACCATAGTTGACTGCTACTGAAACTGTCAGCCACTGAACTCCAGAATCTTAGGGGAGAATATTCTAGTTTTCTAAAAAACCGAACACTTTTTTTTCTCGTACACAGTACACTTTTTTCTTGTCCACGGTACACGTTTTATCTTCCACAATACACTTTTTTCTCGTCCACTGTACACTTTTTCCTCATTCAGAGTACACATTTTATCGTCCACAGTACACTTTGTTTTCAGGTCATTTAGAAAATAAATTTGCCGTAGCTGACTGATACCGAAACTACCAGCCACTGAACTCCAGAAACTTAGGGGAGAATATTATAGTTTTCTAAAAGTATAGCACACTTTTTTTTCTCGCCGTTGACCATCATTTCAGTACGCCCCCTTCGAAGTACAAAATCCCTTTTAGAGCGGGAAAGCGTCGTTTACTTAATCGCTCCAAATAAAGGCGATTCTGGGTATTCTCTTCTCTCGAGGAATAAAACAAATAATAGGTTACGCCTGAACGGGGCTCACATTTCTTAAAAAGACGGACCCCGTTTCCTATCATTTATCTTCAGTGCTCAGAAATCACCTTTTTTTCTTCCTAGCCTCCCTTTACCAAAGAGAGTACGCATTCTCAGAGTCGAAAAAGAAAAAAAAATAATCTGCCATAACTCTGTCATCAATGGGCGCGTGGAAGTCATCTGCCCGAGATTTATTCGAATTCCCATTCCGATTTCCATTGCTCTCTCGGAATGTCCAGAAAGCAGTTTTCGCAGTAATTAAATTCCACAAACGATGCGATTGAGGTGATGAATGGTGGGGGATTCTGCGCGGTTTCGGACTCATAGAAAGAGGGAATATATTGAAGCACTTATTATCCGTATTTGAATTCCTTTTGTCCATTGGTTCTTTCTTTACGTAACTGGTACTATTAGCTGGTACAGCTTCTTGTTTACTCAATTCCTACTATTAGTTCACACTTTTCCCAGATATTTATATATCTAGTCCAAATGTTCAATCGTTCATAAAATACATTTCATTCGTCCACTCGATTTCAGAAACACTTTTCAAACTTATAGTGGACGACACTCGATGTTAATGCAATTTTTTTCAAACATTATTTCCTTCATTCAATTTAATTCATTTTTAATACTTTAAGTAGAGTTTTAGCAGTTTGTAATGAAGATTTAAATCGTCAGACAGTAGCTCAATCTGTAAAATGCGAATATTCCAGTGTTTTTCGCGTGAATGTGAGCTCCATTCTTGCAAAAATCAATTATTTTTTGATATTTAATCATTTTTTTAAAATAATCATTTGATCAAAAGTATCTAAAATAAGTTTTTGTTGTTGATCTAAGTAGGAAATGAATTTAAAAAAAATTATATAACTTGTTTTATATAGCACTAGCCGCCTTTGGCAACCAGATGGTGCGCCATGAGCAAAGCGTTCTAAAATTTTCAATTAAATACTTACCTGTCTTGCTCTCTTTATAGCTCATTCATTAAATTTATATTCATTAAATTTAACTCAGTTAAATATATTAACTCCGATAGTCAATGTACTCGTATTATTATAGAAACCTTACGATTATTTGTTCATTCTACTATATCGTATATACTCTGATTCGCAATCAGCTGTCATGGAATTATGTGGGAAATATCACATTTTAAATTTGTTCCATAACGTTTCCCTTCTTTTTAAACACATGTTGAATATCCCACTTTCCTCGGTTTAATTTGCAATAAGAGTTAATTTAATTATTCAGTTTGAGTTTTTGTCAAAGTGATGGCAATCACTGGTACACTCTCAAAGTGTTCTTGAAAGTTAAATTCTACTTTCATTTGATGAAAAATTAACTGATAGGAAATATGATAACAATATTTTTAAAAAAATCATTAAAAGTAGAAATTGAATTTATAGGTTAAAACATTGTTATCAATGAAAAAAGTCATTTTTAAGAGGATTTAAAAAACAGTTTTGTGCTGTAATTTTTTCAGAAGTTATCGCAGAAAAATCCCAAATATTAGCGTAATTTTTAATTAATTAAAATTTCCAAAAAATCGGTCAAGGTATACTTTTTTATTCTCCAAAGTAAATATGTACATACTAAGTGCGGTACCTCTAGATCATATGGTCTGATGTGTAGAGCACTAACACACACACACACATTCATTCAGTCAGATACCCAAACATATTCATTTGATCAGCCTTGGAGTGATTCCGGGCATTGATTGTCCTGAAATTGATATATTTTTTTAAGGTGGTGGACGAAAATATCTAAAAGAGCACTTTTTAATAATAATGTTATATATATATATATATATATATATATATATATATAGATAGATAGATAGATAAATAGATAGATATAGATATATATATAAATTAGTCAGTTTTAGTAATTGATTTAGAAGAATGATTGATGTAACAATTTTTGTTTAAAATACTAATAAAAATATTTTGTTAAATATGAAAAAATATGTATAAGTTATTCATCAAAGCATTTTTCGACTCAAGTAACAGAAAATATAATTATTTGGTCTATTTATACCAAGCTAACAGTACTAAAAAATATGTATGCCTATTACTAATGATTTACAAATTAGCCATCGGGTCCGAATATGAATGCGTAACTTGTATAAATTCAATTATGTTTAAATTCGATTATTACGAAAAGTTGATTTATTGAATTAATGATATAGATATTGCAAACAATCATAGAAACCCTTGCTTTGCATTCATTTTTTCAGAAAACATAACATTTGATATTTATTTTATTTTATCCAGTCACGTGCTGAAAGTTACATTTTTTTTTTCAATTTAATTTGCAGTTATAGCTGATTTTTTTTTTTAGTTGAACTTCTGTCAATACGATGGTAACACTTTCATAAAAGCTATTTACGCCCATAACACGTTTATCATTTTTCGTTTAAAATTGTATTGTTTTGTCCGAAATATATTGTTGAAAAATATGGTTAAAATATTTTTTAAATGCGTTAAAAATAGAACTTAAGTTATAAGTTAAAATACTGGTACCATTAGAAAGCTAATTTTTTTTTTCTTTAGCATGATGTAAAAATCATGTTTATGCAATAATATTTTCGGAAGTTATAGTCGAAAAATGTCAAAATTCCGCTAAATTTTTAATGAATTCAAATTCTAATTAAAAATTCGAAAAAATCGCTCTGAGGTGCACATTTCTGACCCACAAAGAATACATGTGCCAAATTTGAAAAGTTTATTATAAGTATAGATGATAGGTATTAACATTTTGCACGTTTCTGCTCCTATTCTTGATCTACTTTCTAGTGCTACTTTTTTCGTCATTCTAGATTTGCTTTGCATTTTCGTCTTGTATTAGAGCCATTCGCTTATTTTTCACTTTATATAATTCGATATACACAGATGATCTTAAATATGGTTCCACTGTTTGTTGTTGCTGAACAATATGCCTTTCATCCTCTGAACATTGTAATGACATTTTTATGCTTATAAGTTTCATTGCTTTCTCTATGTACTATTCAACGCAGTCTCTTGAACCCATTACTCATTGGCTAACTATTAGGTTGTTCCATAAGTTTCTTTCCTATTTCTAATATGAAATGAATACACTATATTCACTGTTTAAGATATTATTCATTTTGTTATATAAGAAACCTTTTTTTTCTGCTGCCATCTCTCAAAAAGTCTAATTATGCCCTCTTTCCAAAATTGTTGCGTTTTGGATCCTCCAAATGCGCAATTTTATTTATTTCTATTCGTATTTTATTAGAAGAAGTAATAATCAGATGGAGCGAGATCGAGAGAAGTTTGCCTCCCAATCAGCCTCTCTACGACTTCCACATAGACATGAGATAAAATAACACAGAGTCGGTTCGTTAATTCTGGTCGTCTAATTAATCGAAAATAAATCAGTAGTTTACTAAGTTGTTGAAATGTAAAACTAAATCAACGAGTTTATTAAAGAAGAGACCTCATAATGTCCTCTACAAATGGTCTTAATATAAATGTAAGAATGGATGGGAAGGACAAAATGCCAGATCAGTGTCACTGATTGAAGAGAAGAAGCTTTTAAATGAAAACGTTATTTACAGCAAAGAATAAAGAAAAGACATTAACAATGAGGACAGGACAATAGAGGAAAAAGTATAACCTTTAGATGACACGAAGGATAAAGCCTAATCAAATGCCCATTGGCAAAACTATGTGACACCGTTGCGTATGAAATAATCATGATTCGAAGCAAATGATCCTCCGTCTGCCGAGCGAATGCTCACCGCTCGCCTTCTCTCACTCAAAATTGACGTCACGCGTCTCAGACTTTTGATCAATGGTGTTCAATAGGATCCCTGGTGTTTAGAATCTATGGTGCTATCTATTACAATAAAATAAAACTAAATGTGCAATGGTAATGGCCGCTAATTAAATCTCTACATAAATGTGACAACATGAGCTTCATACATAATTTTTAAAATATGAGAAGGTTTCAAAAACTACAGATTACAAACGCTCGATTATTTTCCCTCTAAGAAATGGTTAAATCCTCATCCACAATTGAGAGCAAGTGTTGCTTATAAGAAGCAGAAATTTGGTGTTAACATTAAGCCGGTCTGGTATGTTATGATGTGTTTTACTGGCAAAAGATCCAATTTGGGACAAGCTGCGCCATCCACAAGAATTTTTTTCCATTATAAAATGAGTAAATGAAAGAAGGATATCTTGTAAAAATGTCAAAAGTTGACAAGATCTACGATTTAAAAAGATTTGACACAGGAATAAAAGCAAATCTCAAACGTTAAATGCTATGAAAAATACCAATGGCTTTTAAGAAGTTTTGAGTGAGGTTTCTCACCCACCAGGTCTCGTCGATTTAAAATAGACGAATGAAAGTGAGTGAAACGATCTGAAGTAAGAAATTGTGCTATAGAATGGATCACACCACAGTTCGTACAATGAGGGTCCCGCTCATCAAACAACAAATATCTATGTGTCTATCTTGTGTGTCCAATACGTAGACGAACTGATTTTACATCCAGCTCGGTCAAACTGACCGCATATATATTTCTGGTTGAACAGCACATAGGTTATTATCAACCTGCGCGTCCCAAACTTCCAGAGATATATTAATCGATATATCCTGAAATATCACAGAAGCCGGTCTGGTGAGTCAAAAACTATAATAAAAATAGCAAGGTCATTTTGAAGATGACGAAGATGAAATCTCTTCAATATCCATTTGGGATTTTTTTTTGTTATTGTTTATTAAATAAGTTATTAAGAGTTTGCCAGTTGCCCCAATTTAATGGAAGGTATGAGGAAACTCATTCTGAGTTTTGAGGAACTGGTTGCAACGTATTCAATTAACCCTGAATTTCTATTTTGTAATCCTTCATTTCATTGTTTTTTTAATCGTTTCAATTATAGTGCTGAATTAATAACATCTATAAAATTAATATTTAAAGCATCCGACTATGTTAAAAACACTGACTATCGACCACATCGGAGAATGTTTTTTTTTAAATTATTATTGTCATTTCTTGTAGTTCAGACTTTCCTCATCCTAAAGCAGTTTATCTCTTCTAAGAAAAGGAAAACATGATCTGTCATCCGTCACATATTTTTTCAGCTAAAATTGGTCTTTCTCAAAACATTAATTTTCATAAAAATTCTGCACACACACACACACACACACACACGTGTGTGTGTGTGTGTGCGTGCGTATGCGTGTGTGTTTGTGTGTGTGCGTGTATCCATACATACATGTATATATGCATCCATCCATATATATATATGCGTGTATGTGTATATATATATATGTATGTATGTGTGTGTAAATATATATATGTATGTATGTGTGTGTACACATACATTAGTAAACATACGGTTTACGCAACTTTTGATGAAGCTGTTTGCTGAAATTGCGGTGGGCTTTGGACAAAGGGATGTGGATGATTCAGGGCCAGCTCTAGGGAATACAATGGAGACAAAACTAGTGCATTAATGTCACATTTTAGAGCTCAATATGGACCATGCAGTGGGTATTACCTTCGTTTACGCTGTCTTGGAGGTTGACGACGGAATGTCAGAGTGAATCTTTAGATCTCCAAGGTGGTGGAAGCACTTGAGATTGTATCCATTAAACCACTGTATTCTCCAAAAGTAGGATTTTACAGATTTATGAAACTTTTAATTCTGTGCTTTAGTGGGCACTGCAGGACCAATAGCCTTGTTGGGATTTGTACCCTTTCTTAAACCCTATATGGCATTATCGTTGTCTTGAAAATTTTGCAGAAAGGATTTCTAGTTTGCTTGGCAGTCAAGAAAAGTAGACGTCAACGTGGAGTGTGAGCGATAAGTAGTTCGAGAGGAAAAATAGAACACACTATTTTGACAATCGAATGGAAATTATACGGGTTTCTTGTGAAAATAGTCGTTAATGAAGAAAATAATTGTTATAGTCTTAAAGAAATGTTCGTAACCGTGATATGGAATTGCTTATCGGAAATTGTATAAAAATAAGCTCTGGATCGATGAGAATAAATGGATGACTAATAAAGAAAACTGTTTCCTGATTTTTCATGCTTAGTATCTTCTTTATTTTGTATACAGGAGCACAGGGTGTGCGCTTCGGAACTGTGTAGAAATATTTCGTTAGGAAAATGTCTCCTATATTCGATATCCTTTTAAATTGTAAACTTAATTATTTTATGCACCTTATCAGTTTGAAGCGTACACCCGATTTTCATCTATCTTACTCTCGTTACTCTAATGAATTATGTGACATTGAGTTTGATCAACTTAGTCTGAAACACAGCTACCGTCAGTTGTATCAGGATGGTTCTGTTGATTTAGAAGACACTTTTTTGAATGCATGAATCAAAATTTTCTTTACTCCAAATTTATTCTGCTGTGTTTGAAATATGAATAATTTATGTCATTGTTTTGCTTCAAGGGTGTAAAATAATCTGGGAATGTGGGGAAATGCAACGACCAGCATTTATGTAAAATGTATTTATTAATATTTAAGGGGACAAAACACAACATTTAACACATGTTGCCCACAATGGCGTGAAGCATCACGTGATTAATCTTGCGATATGGTCAACATGGCGCCATACAGAATGTGATCCGAGTTGAGAGATTTTATGCAATTCTCACAATGACAAATTAACAGTTAAAGAGTATCTCCTCGTTAATATCTCTTAATTTTTATAAGAATGTCTTTCTTTAAATAAATTGGGGTTTATGAAATGATCGCTCAGATGGCTAATCTATGAATTAAACATCACCTTTCATTGTAGTAAATTACAGAGGCGAGTTTATACTGAGAATCATTTAAAAGAAAAGGACGACTCCCAAGACGAAAATGAGCCTGGCATACCAAAGCCTTTCAACTACACACCGATTGCATTAATCATTTAAATGAGGTTGGGCGCGATTAAGTTCTCCGTATTGGGTCGGCGTGTGTGTTCTGGTTATGCTTTTCATTATCCGTCAAACAGAAGTACTAATTATATACTAAGTGGTCTTAGTGTGATTATTCTTTCTGAATCTGTGTGGAGATTGCTTATGAGACCTCAAATATCACATCAGTTAAGGCACGTCGTTCATTTTATTCGACAGTCATAATTCTCTCTTTTTCCTTTAACGTGTTAGGGTTTATAATATCCATAAATGGCATGATCCGCGATGTAAAGTCTTTCGAGGGCAGACAGTTTAACCGATTGAGTACGGGTTACAAGATTTCTTGATTTTAGCAGGCCGGACTTTGTGGCCGCGTCACGAGATATCTCGTTTACATGTTTTTCGGCTGAATCGATGCACAACCAACTAGAAGTAACTATTTTTATTACGTCACCAGGCTAACGAAGCCTCGCGCATTCTTATGATAAAGGATTAGCAAATTAACTGAATGCCGAAATTCCAAACATGCGAAAACAATTGGCCAGTAGGTTTGCGTCGATCGTTGATCTCACCTTATAAAGTGTTTTATCATTGTACCTTTTGATGTTTCAAAGTGCATGATTTAATTTTGTAAAGAAACAACTTTTTAAAATAAAAAAATGATATAATAAATAGATGTATAAAATATACAGTAATATTTAAGGATTATTTATGTAGCAGGATGTATGTATTTAATCCAAGGAAAAATTCTTCTTTACTTTCTCTTGTTTATTTTCACACACACACACATATATATACAAAACATGGACGACGATCACAGATATACAAGGAAACACATAATATAAAATATTGAAAAATGCCGCTAACAAGAGCGAACAAGGAAAACCATAATAAAGTTGAAATATAAAATATATTTAAAAAATAGAAAGTGCCTGTAACAACGAGCGCACGAGATAAAACTTTTTGCCGCTCACGGAGAGCGAGCCTGCTTGCACCCGTTTCGCATCCACACCGGATCTGGTTGCTTGCAAAAAAATATCTCAAGAGCACTCTCCTCACATCGCAAACATACTTATGGGTTGGAGCATACTGCGCCATCTACGTTCAGTATTCATTTATACATGTGAATAAGTATACAAAGAATGAACAGCATACAAATAAAATAATTAACAAAAAGCAAAAATTAAAAATAATTAAATCCCATAAACAAGAATTCTTTGTGTAAAAATAATACCATAACCAAATTAAAAAAGTGCATTTATACCATCTATTGTTCGCCAAGCATGCTTCTTGTGCGTTCAAAAATGTATGGACTCTAGCAACCCGTTGCAGATTGTTTTATCTAGATGATGCACACTGATAAAGAATTTCCCAAATCCATACAAATAAAATTCTAACGTACCTGGCGCAAAACTTATTGTTGAATAATTGTAATGTTACCATTTAGCTCTTATTGAATGGCAACAGTTACATGTAAAGATTCCTACTGGAACTTTTTCTGGAACTGTAAAGGATCCGAAAATTCTTTTCTTCGTACAAATATTGAATTTGTTTTTCATTTACAAAATATGAAATAATTAGTTGACAGTGTGAGTATGTTGATGAATTTATTCGGTTTTTACTACTCAAAACAGAAACAACAGCCATTGATGCTACACATCCCAACCTCATATTTTCAATTTTCTACAAACTCTTCGCTTTTTCAGTTGCTTTTCATTCAACATTTCGCTAATTACTTGAGCTGTTATATACTATTTGAAGTGTTCCGGCTTGTGTTTTAATCAGTCAGAAGAAACAAGATAGAAAAGAAATTGAGGAAAGTTTTTGAAGCGCCAAAAGGAGCTTAACTGTTGCCAAATGGATAATTTTTAAGACTTTCCCTATTAATCTTATAAAAAGTCCTGAATAAACAAGTTGGTCACCAAAGGCGCTAGTTTTGACCATATTTTTAAGTAAAAATAATTTCAAAGATGAATGTCTTCTTTCAATTATTTCGGAACATATTAATGCTGAAAAATCAACTATATATTAATTTATAAACCTAAAAAAATTTCATTGATAGCAATTTTATTTATGCGCATATTTTTTTCTTAATTATATTTAGTTCTCAAAAATTTTTTAATATATTTTACAATAACCATTTACATTGTTTTAAACATTGCATTTTTTATGCATACATTTTTTGTTTGCACATTGATATTGCAATGATTTAAGAATATTTTAAAATTAAATATAAAGATAAACGATTAAAGTCTAAAAAGTTGCCGTGATTCAGTATTTAGGATTGGAGATTCCAATTATAAGAAATTTTTGCTTTTTCAAATGCGAAATATACAGAAAGTATTGAAATCGGGTGAAAAAATGTGTTCCTGCTGTTGACGAATCTTCAAATTTCATACCTCCTTGAGTTAGAAAAACACATTTTTGGAATCGCATTTGTCTGTCTATCGCCTTGATAACTCAAAATAATCGCTTTGAGCTAGATAGATGAAATGTATTATATGGACGTTGCACCGAGTTCTTTCCAACAAATTTTGAGCGACAATCTTTCAGAAGATAGTTTCAAAGCACAAGACACTGGATGGATAAAATTTTACTAACATCTAAAATGTGGATAATCAGATCCTGAAACAAACCTGTCAGAAAGTTAATCTTCTATCAATTTGTTATTTCGTACGAATATGAATGCCATAACTTCAAAACGAATGAGTGAATTAGATTAAATTTGGTATGTGATCCTGCGAATGTAGAAGTAGTTCTATACCCAATTTTGATTTCAATCTATCTGAAAAAAAGGGTTCTAAAATTCATATTAGAATCTCGAGCACTTGCGTATTAACAGTATGCCGATCACCAAACAAAGCGCAATACGTTCGATGGAAATGCTATATTTCATAACTATGCTGTTATTGCTTATCTTCCTGGATTAACACCGATTCTAACCCAGTCCTAAGCGATCGCGGAAAGGGGGTGCAGTAGCTTCTGGGGACAACGATCCCTGAGTACCCGAGGGTGGAAGACTGACATATAGCTGTTCTGAAGATGACACATACACACTCCCTTGCACAACCCTTTTTATCAGGGGCCATGGTAGTCTGGTCGGTAGGGCGTCCGTCTCGTAACCGAAAGGTAGCGAGCTCTGTCCTCGTCTCAGCCAAAGACCGCCGTGCTGGCGAATGGCAGTTGGGGCACGTTCAATAGATCCTCCGAGTTCCTATCACCTCTGGGGGTACTGAGACAGGTCACTGATTGGGATCTCAATTCTGACTTGTGGATAGATGAAATGAGTTCGACCACCCCCTAAAAAGGGTTGTGTGTTGGAGCAAAAGTTGGCCTTTCACCTGAACGGTGCTCGTTCACAACGAAAGGCGTACACTTCTGCCTTCATTTGAAAGAGCTACTTCTCTTTCGGCTTGGTATGACCCAGCGGCATTAGACAGAACAGAACAGAACTCTTTTTGTGCAGGGGGTTCTTTCACACACCTCACAGATAGAGCACTGGGTGAAGAAGAGCCATCCCCGAACCAGGACTCGAACTCAGAACGTCCATATTTCATAACTATTTCTCAACAAAACCGGTGTTCGTGGTTTTATCCATGGTCCCATTATTTTATGTGGGAGATACCGTACCTGTACTAGAGAGCACATGTAAAAGTTTTGAGGAGCTCACTGACTCTGCTTTTATTTATTAACTCAGTCTTGTTAATAAATGTATCGTGGCATATGCACGAAAACAGCATTCATTTAGCTATATTTCCTTTTTATGGGCGATACAATACTCAGAGGACAGAAAATAATTGCTTTCTGCTAATAGGAAACATGCTCCGATAAGTCTGAGTAATTATATTGTTTGATCTCGTTCATTCTAATGTTCTCTCAACTGTCCAATTATACGACAACCACCTGCTGTTTAGGAAATGTTAATCTGGTTCAATTAAAACGCCATAAAGTACTTGAGATGCCTTGACGTTAACTGCCATTTTTGCATCGAGTGATAATGCTTAAGGAAGACGTAAGATTATAAAATCAAACTTATGATGATTCACTACACAAGTCAACTTCATCCTTGACAGTTAACGCCATAAGATACTTGAGATGCCTAGATTATTCGCCATTTTTGCATCTAGTGATAATGCATAAGAAAGACGTAACATTATAATTGTAAACTTACGGTGATTCACTATACAAGACATAATGAGTCTTTACAGTTAACGCCATAAAATACTTGAGATGCCAATACATTATTTCCATTTTTATATCGAGTGTTTTCTCAACTATCTAATTATATGACGACCACCTTCTGTTTAAGAAATGCTACTCTGGTTCAATTAAAAAGCCATAAAACTCTTGAGATGTCTATACATTAACTGCCATTTTTGCATCGAGTGATAATGTATAAGAAAGACGTGAGATTATAAATTTAAATCTACGATAATTCCTTACACAAGCCTACAAAAAATTATCGAAGTGGTCAAAACTGTTTCGTATATTCTTTAATAAAGATATTTCCCCCTAAAAAACCTTGCCCCACATAGGTGTACAACAGTTACGAAATTGTGAAAGTAATGAAATGGCAACAATATGTGCCTTCACTTCACACGCCTTTTTTCCAATTTAATTCCCAAGAGAATGTTTATCAAAAATCCATAAAGCGACTACCTTATCCTTAGGCTGATCATTTATATTAGTTTAACCTACTTTATATTGTGATCGTGTTTGCAGTGGTCTTAATGACATGAATGACGGCCAACTTTTGGGTGCAGAAAAGCTCGATTTTGCCCTGTAAAAGACGAGAATTCGACAAGGAAATTTCACTGAATTCGAACATGTAATTACCGTACGGTATAATTTACCTCAATCTCCTCTTCTAGTTATCTCTAAGTATATCTACTAATATATCAGTGGGCGTGTCTATAACCACTCCATAACGCAGACCGACGAATATCAAATGAACCACGCATACTTTTAAATGCGAGAAAACTCTCCTCGGAGCCATTTTTGTAAAGTTTTAATTAGTTTGAAAATTATTATTCCTCTCATTTAAAAATTGTTTTATACCATCTTAACGATCAGAAATATGTCTTCGGAGCTCCAATTTAATCGCAGAGTAATTTTTTGACTTTTTCACAAGTTTTTTGTTAATTTTTTAATTTACAATATTTTATCTTCGTTTCATCTTTATAATGGAACTGAAACTGGTTCCATTGCTTTGCCAAACATTTAAATGTCATTGTTTTCTTCCTTAAAATACGATTGTTATTTTTTTTAATTATCATTTCTGTTTTCGTAAAACGGACCATGCTTACATTTGTCCAGTTTATAACTATCCATCTTCTTCAATTCCTCCATCTAGAATAAATCCATCTTAAATTTACCTTTTTATTACGGATATTCAAAGATGTACTTCACTTAATATCTAATATCTTTTTTAGCATGTGAGAACATGATGTTGTTTTGGTTATGAGAATCTGAAGTTCTAAATCCCATCGACAATGAATAAAGCGTAAATGGCAATTTTCATTACCAAATTAGTTTTTCAGTCAAAAACGTTTTGGAATCTCATCAATCTCGAAAGAAAGAAAAGCGTCATTTTTTGAGTTGACGAATGCGCATTACGTCTTAAATTTCAAACCGGTTAAAACCGGACTGTAGCTTTTCAAGTTTGTTTGGCTGGCAAAAAAGTTTTCAAGCTCTCGTCATTCGAAAGAAAAAAAAAGCTTCACACACACACACACACACACACACACACACACACACACACACACACACACACACACACACACACACACACACACACACACACACGTGTTAATATAATCGCGTGATCAAGAAAATCTGCTATCGCATATTTCAATTTTTTACATTTTTTTTTTCCTTCTTAATTTAATTTCGCACCAACAACAAAAGACCTAAAGACAAAAAGCTGCCGACTTCTTTATTTAGAATTAATCGCCTCTGATGACCGTTTGGTTCGCTAAGAGTATACTGGGCTTTTTTTTAATAACTCCAAATTCCTGATTCCGTCAATTTGTTTAATATTAAAGTCATGTTATTTTAATTGTCTTAAATAAGAACCTTAAACAAATATTTCTTTCAGCATTCAAAAACACTCGCAACAACAAAGTTATTTTTTAAATCAAATGAAATAAAAAAAAAGTTAATTTTGGAAAACATAGTTAATTTGAAAATATTCTGCACCCATAAACAACTTGTAAAAGAAGGTCTGTTTAGTTTTAAATGACCATATTTATAAAAACGGTGCAAAACTTTTGATTAAGCCATGTCAGTCCTGAAACCCATTACAACAGATGGTTTTTCCTTTAAGAAATTAATCTGAATTTTAAGTATTTTCCTCATCAATGTCTGACAATATATCAAGCAAAGGTGTCTTTCTATAAAACATTACACAAACGTAATTTCAGATTCATTCAAATATCCAAAATTGTATTTATTTTTTACTAGGAAAACAAAATACGTCAGAAACATGCGAATGTATCTAATTTGATTTATTTTTGGTTTTAAAACAAGTCCATAATAATAATTATTTTTTAAATTTTATGTTCACAAAATCATTACGATTACTTGTTTTCTATTTATGGAAACACACATCTTTTTCCAGAAATAGAAATCTCATCATTGTTTTGATTCAATGTTCTTAAAAAAATACATTGGGAAAAACATGATCAAAAACAAATACTACTCATAATTATTTTCTTTCCATTCAAAAGCTTGTGTGTTCAAGAACTTGTTTTAAAATTCATTTCGAATCTTATCAAACTCCTGCTATGAAACAGAATTTTGTTTTTCAGATGTGTCTGAAGGGCGAAATAAATATCTTTGTAAAATAATTAACTCCATTCAAATTTATATTAAATGTAATAAAGCGAGTAAGAATTTTTTTCTTTTATCAAACAATGAATTTCAATTTATAATTTTGAAAAGGCATGTCATAATAGGAGAAATATGTAACAATAGATTAAAAAACAATTACCAAAGAAGCACTGTTTATAATTGAAAACCTTCATTGAGATGTATTTTGTTTCATTGCCTTATTTTTCAATATGTAAACTAACTTTAGTTAAAAGACTCTTTAAGATAAAAATACCGATACAAAGGATGCTTATTATAGAATGACTTATTTTCTTTTACCATAGACGTAATCATTATGAAAATATAATAGGAATAATACAAAATAAAAACAGAAACGTATTTGGAAGTGTTCTACTTTGATATTCTTTGTACCAAAATATTACTTATTTTTCTTTCAGAGTTATTGTTGTTGTTTGCTGTATGAATTATATGTATCCGGAGAAACGCTTTTAGGATTGTGGAAAATATTTTTCTTTTTCGTCATCCTGCTTGCTGTTGTATGGAATGGGCTGAAATTGTACGATAATGTACTTTTAGAATCTCAACGATTTTTCCGTTGCCGATGTTTTCTGAGAAAGTTACACCCGAGAAATCGTTTGCTCAGAATTTTCAGAGAAAAGTGTGACTTTAGAAAGATTTCAAGGCGAAAATAATTTATTATTATTTATTTATTTATTTCCTTCTAACTTCTATATTTGAAACAGTTTTAGATTAGAATAGGCTTTTAAAATTATGTGATCAAATTTGTAGGATTTTTTATGAAATCAGACTTGAATTATTTCTTCTTTAAGAGTCTCAAAATTTCCAATTTTTTTCCTTTCAGAAATATGATGACTTTTATACTGTTGTTGAGTATATATAAAGATTCCCCAAAAGTTTATTTTTTCATCGTGCTATGAATGGTATTATCTGGCTATGCTTGTGCAAATATGCATGCTTATCTATCAGCCTACTATGCCATCGGTTTCAGTCTTACCAGAGCTCTACTGCAACTCAAGCCGAGATTACCCCCTTAAAAAGTCCTTTTGTCCCTTTGGTGGGATTGGAAGAGTAATTTTCTACGAGATACTTCCTCAAGATGAAAAATAAGTTCCACAAAATTCTGTCAGTAATAGGATCAACAAAAAAACTGCTATTGCACCAAAAACAGCTAGACTCAATGAAACGACGCGGCGTTGTTTTTCTTCGTGACAGCGCGTGACCCCATAAACACATATTACATTAGTTGTGTAACGTTCCCCTGTCCTATTGACCATGAGCGTCATTTCCTGACAGCTGCCCACCAGCGGTTAATGCCCTCCATTGTTAAAAGCCGCCATATTTCTAGATGGTGAATCTCCTTATGGCCGATTGTTTGCATCTGATCATTAGAGCACACATGAAATTCATTGTTGGAAATGAACTTATCACACTTTCTTAGGAAAGGTGTCCCACAGCTGGATTCCAGTCGGTCCCTTTGTGATGGAATCACTGACACCTGTTTCAGAGCGAAATGGCTTTGACGCTTCATTGGCGGAAAGTCCGACGCCACGAAAGACAGAGACGACCATTGAGGGAAAGTTTTACAGCATGATTGGTCGATGGAAAGATGACGTGGACGAATGGAATTTGAGGGCGTGGTTTTTGGTCATAAGGAAAAGTGCCGGTTGAGCTTGGGAGAGGAGAGAGACTTCTAGATTGTGGACTGGGGTTTCGACGCTCCACCTTGGAAGGCGTACTGGCTAACACCTTGTTAGCATCTTATGGTGTTTTTCTTGGAATGAATGTAGGACTCTTTCCCAGAATTGTTTCCACGATAGATGTTCAACCTACAACTGTTGTGTAAATAGCGAATATTTAACCTAGATTAGAACAGCTTGATTTGCTTGACAGCTTGATTTTTCGTCTGTAAAATTACAAGGCCGTAAACAAAAATTTTATGTGGATTTCCACTCTCTCTCGTCTGATCGCTAGAAATCAAGTCATTACAGTCGTAACGGAGAAGCCCTTACAGTTTGATTGAGATGTTTTACCGCATCTTTCGTACTCTCCAGATCTAACACCTCCTGGATATTATTTTTTTCTCTTCTAAAAAATTCTCTTCGTCATAAGCGCTTTGAATCCATCAGCGAAATAAACGCATCCAAGATTATTTCTTGTTCAAAACGCAACACTTTCAAAAAAAAAAAAAAAAGAAAGAAATAACGTGGCTTCCTGAGAGATGAGAGAAATTGGGGAATAGGGCAAAAGGGGTCTGATATAACAAAATGAATAATATTTTAAACAGTGAATATTGTATATTCATTCCATATTAGAAAAAGAAAGAAACCTAATAATTTTTGCGACATCACACTTGAATAATTTCTTGTTAAGAAATCTCAAAATTCTCAAATTTTACTTTCAAAAATACAAGGATTTTCTCACTCTTCTTGAGTATATGCATTAGCGATGCAAAATCGTAATAAATGAAATATAAAAAAAGAGAAATTTAAGGTTATAGAAAGAATTTAAAAAAATAGAAATTCATAAAAACTACATGAATAAAAATGAATGTCTGTATGTCTCTTGTGCCTTCCTAAACCGTTCATCCGATGGCAATGAAACTGGGTCAGCTTATTGTTTCACTTATGGAATGGTTGTAGGGATGGTACGATTATCTAAAATTTAAAAAAAGGAAAAAATGAATCTTAACCGCATCTATTGACCGAGGATTCATCGCCAAATAATTCGTCGAGGAGACAATAGATTCAGTAGGAATGATAAATCCAAGTGAAAAGTTCATATTTTGTAGATAGAACGCAAAAGTCATTGCGTATTCTTTTAGAATTGTAAAGCTCGGTGCTCTTTCAGAATGGTAAGGAAAGAAACTATTTAAGGTATCTCGTGGTTCGTTTAATACTCGTCCAGAACTCTCAAGTGTAATTTTAGAAAAACTGATTAACATATTGATAACATATTAACTTTAAAATTGGTTAAACACAGAAAAACATATTTATACAATAAAATCATCAATATGAAGATATAATAATAATAGTTGAAAAGATAATTTTTGAATACGAAATTTTTTAAGATGGTGCAAAATTATTTGTACTGAAATATTATTGGTGTTAACTGCGAAAAACGCTAACATTTAACTAAAATATAAAACCACCGGAGTTGGTTTTTAAATAGTATTTAAAAAATCCAATTAAAAAATATATTCCTTTGAACGTTGTCGGATTACAAGATTTAATTTTAATTTACAAAAAGCTGCATTTATAAAAGGCTTAATAAATATGCTCCTGACGTCTGTAACGTGAGCGTGAATGGATTCCATTCCAAATACTTAAGCAGCTGTACCCTTTTTTTTTTTCGTAGAAAGAGAGTAATTAATTGTGGAACATTAAAACCCTTCCTTTTATAAACGATTCTTATTTAATCAGGAATTAATTACTTCTTTCCTCGAGCAAATGTGTATTCCTTTTGCTACAAGCTGTGTGTTTCAGACGCGAATTCGAGTTTTTTCTATTCACGGAAGCGCGGAGTAAATGTCACGCTCGTCAGGTCACGATTTCGAGTCGTGCGGAGGAATCGCCTCGTTAAGCGACCTTAACGAGACATTTATGTGGAAAGGGAAGCGATGAAAAGGCTGCGATTTTTTCCGAAAGATGTTTTCATTTTTACTTCCGCGTCTCGTGTCGGATGGATTGGTAAATAAAAGAAGCATTTTTTTTTTGGACAGAGCAATTATCTTTTCTGTCATCTTTTATTAGACTGTAAGAAAAGTTATTTCGGTTTTGTTTGCTTAACACTTTCGTTAGAATTTAGTAAAAGAATGGTTCATATTTATTTGAAAGTAGCGGTGATTTTATGGGAAATCGATAGAGAAAAGGCAAATGAAAGACAATCACTAGAATGTCGAGAAAACTGTTCAACCATCAGGTGTTAGTCAGTTAGGTAACTGCAAATTATAGCATCGCTACATGAAAACTAGAATTTATCTCTAATTTTCTCGGGGTGTGTGGTTAAAATAATAGCAAATTAGGAAAAAAAAGGAATTAAAATAATAGTAAATATTTCTCATTGGAATATTTACTACTATTTCGATTCCTTTAATAACAACACGCTTCAAGTGACTGTTTTCATTTTGAATTTTTTCATACTTTTCACTTAATCGCAGATTAAAAATTAAAAATTCAATCATTCGATGCGAGTCTCAGACACGTCATTGAATGTGAAATGGTTAATGTGCGTTCCATAATGCTGTTCTTTAAACTTAATTAAAAATGATTACTTCTCCATACAATTTTTGTTTCAACCTACAAGGGCGGCAGTGGCCTGATGGTAAGGTCTCGGCCTCGGAACCGGAGGGTTGCAGGTTCGAGGCCTGATTCCACAGAAGAACCACCCTGTGAGGGGTCTGGTGTACGTCATATCCGTCGTTGCTTCAATGTCCTCCCGTTGATGTGGAGAGGGGGGTTGCCATCTCAGGTGTTATCCTCGTCTTTTGGCAGCGGTCCTATGTGACGAGGTCCGTCCCCAAACAGCCCTCATGTTGCTCCGAAACGGGACGTTAATATGACTAGACTAAACTAAACTTTGATACTCTCAAATTAAAAAAGGTGTGTGATAATAAGGATAATGTTTCTAAACTGAAAGAGTATTCGGAGATTTCGGCATTAAGGTACTAAATTTGTATGTCTCTCATGCTTTATTCTAAAACCACGCAATACATTTTGAGCTCGCTAATGCGTCTTTATTGAAAGTAAATCACTTCACTTGACATTAGACATTTTTTAATGATTTTTCTGAACCGCTTTTTAAAGTTCCTCTTCTCTGACAGACCTCGTTGGAGCTGTCTTTCCACGGGAAAGAGCAAAGGACGAAACATGGTGGGAGGAGGGTGAAAACGTAGCATCCTGTTATTCTTCTTTGTCTTTTCACTTTTCGTCGGTCCTTTCGGTGTGGAAACGAGGAGTCGCTTCCGTGGAGGGATTGATGGTGGCCCTGCAACGGGGAAGGGGAGATGTGATGGCGTCGCGAGGTGACTGAAGACGATAAAATTACCCGGACTACCCCCTGAAGAATTGAATGTTCAGCTCGCTTGCCTTCCGCTCTGGGAAGAGTGGGTGTCGTCGAGGAGATTGAATCAAAATCGAATGCTGACTGTTTCTTATGGCACTCGCCATTGTGACGTGGGCAGCGATTTGAGTCAATAGGATGCGTCCCTTGATTTTTTCAGTGGCGCCATCTAGGGCCAAGAGTACGACTTTGCCACTCACGCGTCACAGCCCTTTTTACGGGACGGACTTTCATTCACTCAACCACATATCCTCATTTAGAACTGAATCAGAGAATGATCCCCTCTGAACCAGTACCCCCAGTGGTATGACTCTCGACATGTTGGACTTTGTGACCAGATTTATAAGTGCGTCTGTCACCTCCACAACTAGGGAATCTTCGGCTGCCGGATTCAAACTCGTAATCTACCGGACACGAGTCCAACACCCTACCAACCAGGCTATCCTGGCCTCTAATTGTTTACTTAACAGCATGGCAATACGTTTTGGACAATTGTTAGCCTCTCCTTAGAGACTCTAATCAGGTTTCAAAAATGTTTATATATTCCAACTAACTGGAGCCTGGCGCATTGCTGACGTGGAAAAAAAATAAGCGAAATTAGTCAATAATTGTGCAATGTTTTGTCGTCCACATGAAAGAATCAACAAATTCTCTTTTCTTCAATATTTGATACCGACCCTTTATTTTGCGGATATTTGTTTATTGCATCATCAAAAAACACTTCCCCAATTAAGACTGTAAACAAACCCTGAGTCCATTTCTGTTTGCGACACGATGGCAACGAATGAGATCTTCTTCACCCAGATGGTTAATTAAAATACCGATGTTCCGACACCTACTTCCCCGTTGTGCCCAAACAGAT
Source organism: Argiope trifasciata (assembly GCA_026543055.1). Lineage (NCBI taxonomy): Eukaryota > Metazoa > Arthropoda > Arachnida > Araneae > Araneidae > Argiope > Argiope trifasciata. The sequence continues at coordinate 198,846 of JAPMOQ010044143.1, read as the reverse complement.
TAAGTCTCCAAAGCTTTTTCTCCCTTATTATTTTCCCCGTCGAGAATATTCCCCACCTTATTGAGTTCTTTCACGATTCCATCTGTCGCAATTAGCCGTCGACGATAATAAGCACGTCGAAAAGAAAGGGGACATCTTCTCCATGCCGACCCCGTGGTTTGACGAAAGTCGTCGTCCCGAAGCTGTCATTTTCGAATGTCGAAAACAAATGACGTTTTGTTGTTGATCCAGAGTCAGATGTTAGGTAAGCTTCTTCGCAAAGCCGATGTGCAAAAAGAAGGGCATTCAAAGGATTGTTTGTTGGATGGAAATTTTTTATGGTGAAGAGTTTTGTTCATTTATATTAACATCTCGTTTTGAAGCAACGCTAGGACTATTTGGGGACAGACCTTGTCATTTTGAACCATGGTCAAATGACGAGGACGACATCTGAGCTGGCACCCCCCTCTCCACACCAGCGTGGGAACGTTTGGCCTGACAGATTTAATGTGCAAGAGACCCCTCACACGACGGTTCTTCGGGGGAATTGGGCCTCGAACCTGAAACCCTCCGGTTCCGAAGTCGAGACCTTACCACCAGGCCGACCTTTGTAAGCTGAAAAAAAAAAGTGTATAAGAAAGTAACCATTTTTTAGTTGAGTTTAAAGAAAAACATTATGGAACGCCCGTTAACCACTTTGCATACAATGACGTGGCTGAGATGCGCATCGAATGATTGAATTTTTAATCTGCAATTAAATGAAAAGTATTAAATAGTTTAAAATGAAAAAAGTCACTCGAAACGAATTATTATGAAAGGAATTAAAATAATAGTAAGCATTACAATTAGGAAACTATTCAATTTGTCATTTAATTAGGAAGTCAGGCAAATTCGCATATCAAGTGGTTAAGGAATATCATTCGCTTATTATATACAGAATCACTTGAAAAATGAAAGAACTGAATTAAACTGAAAATAAAACATCATGAGAAATTCATCTAACATTTAGATTTGAATTTTGTTCTGAAGCTTCTTTAATTCTAATTGGGAGAGATACAAAAGCAAATTTTATACTGTAGCATTAAATGCAGAGAAACACACACACACACGCACGCGCACACACACACACACACACACACATATATATATATATATATATTAGCAATATCAGCTAAGTAAAAAGGACTGCAATAGAATCAAAATTACAACCAATAGAAAAAGAATCCGGCCTGAGGACTTTTTCAAGAATCACCCGGGTTCAACGTTGAAAAAGTCTTCAGGCCGGATTCTTTTTCTATTGGTTGTAATTTTGATTCTATTGTAGTCCTTTTTACTTAGCTGATATTGCTAATTTATTTAGATTCATCTGTATTTTAGCTGTAGCTTCATTTGCGCTCACTAAATACGATTGATTTTTAAAAATTTTAAACATGTGCGAATCCGAAATAATTTTTAATTTCGTTTACATAGTTATATTAATTAAGATTTGTTTCATGCATAGGTTTTACTTCATTTTTGTGAACTTTTTGCTGTTTAATTGTGTAATAAATTTTAATTTCCATTTCGACCTAATTAGTTTCGATTAAATTTTTGTTGACTCAGGAAATGGGCTTTAATTATTTTAATGCTTTTATGGTT
>JAPMOQ010044143.1:162066-192229 GCA_026543055.1 Argiope trifasciata | reverse complement strand
TATATATATATATATATATATATTACCTAAGAAAGTCTAAAGTGAAAAATAAAAACCAATTTATTTGCATCCGCAAAATCATTCCCACTGTCCCAATTCATTCTAAGAAAAACCGCCGATTACTCTCTTCCTCTGAATCCGAGTAATTAACGAAAGACGCCAATTTTGGAGAACAAGACAAATTTACAGTCATTCCATTTTTCTCTGTTTACCGCCATTATTTTCTATGTTCGGAAAGAAACTGTTTTTCTTTTCCTTAAAAATCGTCTGACGGTGAGGACGATGACTCAGGTGATGTTTCACGCCCACCCACGGTCACGTGACATAATCTCGAGATCAGACACAGCCTGGGGGGATGGAATTTTATTTCTTTTCGAATTCATTTTAGTTTTATAGCAGATCTTTTGACTTGGAATGACCGACCCGTTCTGCAGACGATATTTCTCATTATTTAAAATTAACTTTGTATCCAAAAACGTTTTTTCCACAATTTTCGACACATTTTACACTTTTTCTGATAGATAGAAGTAAATTGTGCAGAAATTTAAATTTCTAACATATTTTTCAGTTTCAAGAATTACAAAACTAAATATTAACGCCTTTTTTTTAAAAACAAATGCTCTGTCTCGTCTAATTTTCAATACTTTCCCCTCAATTTTTTTAAAGTAATACCTCATAATGTATTTACTATAATTAGGGATCAGATTTTGTTTTATCTGTATATCTGAAAATAAAAAGTGAATCAAAATTTCAAAAAAAATATGAAATTTTTGCACTTTGGACGTTTTTAGAAAAAATTCTGATCAAAATTTTTACAAATCCTTACTTAGTTCTATTAAGTTTGCATTTAAGAGAGGGAAAAAAATTTCATGCAATTACAATAATAAATAACTGACTTTTAACATTTTGTAGCGGACAGAATTTTCCAAAAAAGCAATTTGAGATAAATAGCTTTAAAATTTTCAATGCGACAAAACTATAATAAAAACAAATATTTCAAGCTGGTTTCCATTCAGAGCAAAATTGTATTATCTGTGAGTCCTAAGATTTCAATTTTATTCAAATAAATAATTAATATATATATATTAATGACCATTATCATATGTAGGGATTATTAGAAAAATTTCGAAAAAATTCCCTTTTTTTCCAATAAACTGTTTTTTATCACAGTGTTTATTAAATGATCCGCTGTTATGTATATCAAATATGTATTAATACACAACAAAAATCCTAGACCATTTGATTGAAATTCAGATGAGTTGAGTCTTCTGAAGATGATTATAATAACCAGTGATAAATGCAAACGAAAAGAACAGCAAAAGCATTTTTATTAATGTAATTACAATAAAACGTGATGGATTTTTAACATTTTATAGCAGAAAGAATTTTAGAAAAAATCAAGCTGTGATAAAACTGAGACAAATTGCTTTAAAATATTCAATACAGCACAAATTAAAAAAACAAACAAAAAACACCAGCTCATATCAAGCTGTTTTTTCTCAGAGCAATAATGTGGCATTTGTGAGTCCTAAGATATCAATTTTATTAATATACTAGCCGCCTTTGGCGACCAGCTGGTTCGCCATGAGTAATGCGTTCTAAAATTTTCAATTAAATCACATATTCATTAGCCTAGAAGTAATTCCTGGGAATTGATTGGCCTGAAAGCAATATTTTCTTTAAGATGATGGACGAAAAGTTCTAAAAGAACACCTTTCCCTAATAGTATTCTTTAATTTTATAAATCAATCAGTTTTAACTATCGGTTATGCTTCCAAAATATTAAAAATGTTTTTTTCGATGATGTTGCCAAAATATGAAATACGTTTTTTTTTCAAAGAAAGCGAGAAAGGGAAAAAGTATTGAATTAATGATACAGATATTGCAAACGATTACATAAATATGCCATTGAGTCGGGATTTCAATGCATATCCTGTCTAAATTCAACCAGGTTTACTGTAATTAAGATAATTTATGGAATTAATGATACAGATATTGCAAACGATCTTAGAATCCTTTGCTTTGCATTTATTTTTTAAAGAAAATATCACATTTTATATTTCTTTTAATTTATCCGGTCACGTGCTGAAAGTTGCATTTCTGTAGATTTATTTTGCGATGATAATTTTTTTTATTTGAACTTCCGGCATTCTTTTATTTTATCCAATCACGTGATAAAAACATGGTTAAAATATTTCTTTAAAAATTCGTTAAAAAAAGAAGCTTACGTTATAAATTAAAAAAACTGACACCATTAGAAAGCTAATTTTTTTATCTTTAAATTGATGTAAAAATCATGTTTGTCCGATAATATTTTCGGAAGTTATAACGGAAAAACGTCAACATTTTGCTTAAATTTTAATTAATTCAAATTCTAATTAAAAATTCGAAAAAAGGGCTCCGAGGTGCACATTCCGGACCTCCAAGGTATGCATGTACCAAATTTGGTAGCTGTAGGTCCAACGGTCTGGCCTGTAGAGCGCCAACACACACACACACACACGCGCACACATTGAGCTTTATTATAAGTATAGATTAATAGGATATGCATCAATTGTCATTTATCAAGATTATTAGAAAATTTCCTCTTTTTTCATTCGACAAAATTTTTCTTCATCAAAATATTTATTAAATGACCTGCAGTTCAAACATGTATTAATACACAACAAAGATTCTAGATCATTTGATTAAAATCCAAATGAACTGAGTTATTCTGAAGATGATTATGTTAACCAGTGAGAAATTAAGGTATCACGTTAAAAACGTTAGTTATCGACCACATTGACTTTCTTTTATCTCAGACTTTCCCAAAACAGTTCAGTTAAAATTTGTCTTTAGCTCCAATTTTCTCAAAACTTTCCTTTTCATAAAAATTCTCCACCATGAACACGATATCTCCAAAACTAATAGAGGTTATTTACATAAACATTTCAGCACATGTTATAAATAATATGGGCAACGAAATGAACCACAAGTTTTCTTCTTGATGAAATACTTTGTCTTTTATAGGTATTTTTGGAAAAATTAAATTGCGAATGCATGGCAAAAATGCATACATGCGTATATTTTTACCCATAACTATTTGTATCTGCAACTTTTTCTTAGATTTTGGTTCATTTCATTCATTATTATATACTATAACTTATGTACGAAGAAAAATAGGATTTCTGCATTACAGTTTTCTGTAGAGTGTTAACCGTTTTAGTTAAATTTGATTAAAATTTTCTATCAATTTTCTTATTTCTCAAAATATATTATATTTTCAAATATTTTTTGTATTTATAGTATTTTGTATGATAATTGACGATACGTCTAAAAATCGTAGTTTTAAATAGTTTTTTAAAAATTCAATTTTTCAAATTTTTTCTTTCAAACGCAGTTTGGATTCCTTAAATAGTAAAGAAAAGCTAAATCAGTGAAACTGAAAATAAACAAAGATTTAATTGATACAGTATCAAACAATTGCCCTGCATTTTGTTCATGGAAAAAATAAAGCGGTTTGGCTACTTGCACGTGAAATATGTTTGACGTTAACACTGGAATTGGGCGTGGCATCTGCTGTCGCTTTAGATAAAATAATTCCGTATCTCTCGAAATACTTGCCCGATTGTTTTGGCATTTTCTGGTCAATTCAGGGATCAGTTTTTGACTCAAAAATGGGGAAATCGATATATTTTTTTCGAAATTCTCAGTTCCCCTGAAATGATCACTGAAAAGGTATATTTTTATATCGTGACTTCGAGTCAGAAATATAGTAGTGGTAATGCTTTAGTTTTTATTTATCTAGCTTCATTACCACAACAGTATGCATAACTATGATTTTTTTGGAATTCAATTTTCTGTTCATGTTAATTTTGGAATCCGATAACTGGATTAATTTTCATTGTGTTCGAATAGATAATGAATATCGTTGAAAATCTCATCTAAATTGTCTAAACAAATCACTCTTTTGAGTTGGCTTAGTTATATTAAGGTCTCTTTTGAACGCAACTCTGGAGTTATTTTGAGACGGACTATGTCATTTTGAACCGTGGTCAGATAACGAGGACGACACCCGAACTGCTATCCCACGACTCCACATCACCAAATCACCGTGTGTGGGGGGGGGATGCGCTTAGTCTCGACTAGTTTACAACTGTTGTTTTGAAAAGGGAATGGAGAGAAGAAATGAAACTACAGTGGTTTGACAGATGGCATATGACCAAAAAAGGAAGAGTCACTTTTGACTTGATTCCTCATCCGGAAATTAAAATCAGAAGATGCCATCCACTGATAACCCAAATAAAATCTGGACATGGGAGATTTCCTGCCTATTTCCAAAGATTTGGAAGAACACGGGAAAATAAATGCATTGGTGGAGAAACGGGTACGGTTCACCACTATTCAATGGAATGCATGGAGGTCTCAGAGTGAAGGAAAAATCTGAAGATTGACAATAATGTTTCGAGTTCAGTACTGGTGATACCGGGTCATCTCGAAACCCTGACGGATAGGATGTCAAAGATGGACAGTTTCATTCTGGCTGTTAAAGAGTGTGCGGGTGGGGAGAAAGACAGCTATTTACTACCCTGAAAGGAATGTTAGCTTGACTGTTCGGTCAATATAAGGCTGGACAATATTAAAGACAGCAGTCGACTACAACACATCCTGTCGATACTGCTACGTTCAGTGGTGGCGGGGTGGTCGGCTGTATACAACAAGAAGAAGTATCTGTACAAGTTGATTTTTGCAACGCTAAATTTACAGAAAAAATTCAAACCGAATTTTTTTTGTTGAGTTATAAAACATGCGGTTTTGAAATGTATTAAGGCACTAGCCGCCTTTGGCGACCAGCTGGTTCGCCGTGAGTAAAGCGTTCTAAAATTTTCAATTAAATCGCATATTCATTAGCCTTGAAGTAATTCCGGGCATTGATTGACCTGAAATGAGTATTTTCTTCAAGATGATGGACGAAAAGTTCTAAAAGTACACCTTTTCCTAATAATATTCTTTAATTTTATAAATCAGTCAGTTTTAACCATCGGTTATGCTTCCAAAATATTAAAAAAAAATGTCGATGATGTTGCCAAAATATTAAATATGTTTTTTAAAAAAAGCGAGAAAGGGAAAAAAAAGTATTAAATTAATGATACAGATATTGAAACGATTACATAAATATGCCATTAAGTCGGGATTTCAATACATATCCTGTCAAAATTCAATCAGGTTTACCGTAAATAAAGAAGATTTATTGAGTTAATGATATAGATCCGCTATACTCAACCTGCGGCCCGCGGAGGCTTTTTGTTTGGCCCAATTATTAAAATAGGTAGTTACAACTTATTTGTAAACAACTTCAAATTTCGCGCCCTTCAAAAAGTTGGTAATTGAACGGAAAGTATGGGAATGTGAACGATATCAATAATTTGCTTAAATTGGAAACACAAACTATCCTAATCTATGGTTGCGAAAACGATACGGGATACGCGGCGCGGGAATCCCCTTAAAGGTCTTGTTACGCGCAAACGCGGACGGCGGGGCGACTTGCGAAGCTAAACATTGCTTGTCATGTGTAATGAGACGTGTGTTTTACTAACTGGCAAGTCGCCCCGCCGCTCGTGTTTGCGCGTGGCCAGACCGTAAGATCCATGGACCTAAGTGCGTGTCGCTTTGATTGTCGATCGAAACTAAACTTGTTATAAATTTAATCTAAATTATTAAACTAAATTTGTGTACGTACCCGCGTCCTCTGCCAAATAATAGTTTTGTTTTGTAAATTAAGTATACCTATTATTTTCAAAATCATGTCAGGAGTGTCGTCGAAGTATAAAAGAAAAATATCAAGTGAAAATAGATTGTTTCAAGATGAGTGGGAATCTGATTATTTTGTTGTGCCAAATAAAAACAACGCAGCTACTTGTTTGATATGTCGGGAAAGTATCATATTGAAGAAATACAATATTTCTCGTCATTTCACTTCAAAACATAAAGATTTCGAAGAAACGTTTCCTCCCGGATCGTCTTTGAGAAATGAGAAATTGAGTTTTTTTAAGAGATCATTGCATGAGCAACAAAATGTTATGTTCGCGGCATTATTACAAGACTCGGCGGTAACAAAAGCATCATATGAAATTTCTTACATTCTTGGTAAGCATATGAAACCATTTACCGATGCGGAAATTGTAAAGGAATGCTTTATTAGTGCTGCTAATGTACTTTTTGATAAATACAGTAACAAAAAACAAATAGTATCTGATATAAAAAAATACAGCTTTCGGATTCAACCTGCACCAGGCGAATTGAAGACATTTCTAAATTTATTTCCGATGATATATTAAAAAACCTAAGAAGATGCAAGTTTTTCAGTTTAGCATTTGATGCCAGCACCGATATTTCAGCAACATCGCAGTGCTCGGTGTTTGCTAGATATTGTACAGAAAACAATGAAATTCATGAAAACTTTTTAAAATTACTGCCAATGAAAGGTCAAACCCGAGGCACGGATTACCTTGATACTATTTGTAATTTTTTAGAACTTCATGAAATTGATGTGCAAAAAATCGTGTGTTTGTGTACAGATGGTTGTCCTTCAATGACTGGATCCGAAAATGGCTTCATTTCATTATTTAAGAAAAAATATAATTGTAGCAATTTAATAACATTTCATTGTATTATCCATCAAGAAAACTTGGCGGCCCTTGCTGTACAACCAGAAATAGAAGCCGTAATGAAAACAGTTATCAATATTGTCAATTATATACGAGCAAAAGAACTGAACCAAAGAAAATTTAAAACCCTTCTTGAAGAACTGAGAAGTGAGCACAGTGACGTTCTTTTGCATACCTCGGTGCGATGGCTAAGTAGAGGAAAGGTTTTGGAAAGGTTTTTTTCATTAAGCCATGAAATAATCCTATTTTTAGAGCAAAATAATAAAGGGTACCCAGAATTACAAAACGATGAATGGTGGTGTCTTTTAGGTTTTCTATGTGATATTACGGAAAAACTAAACAATCTCAATCAGAGTCTACAAGGCGAAAATAACATAGTGTCCAATATGGCAAATAAAGTGTTTGCATTTGAGGAAAAGTTAAGTATTTATTATAATGAAATACAGAACAAACAGCTGCACAATTTTCCAACTATTATAAAAACCCGAGAGGGCGGTATTAACATTTCAGAAGAAAACTGCTCCATAATTTCAAATTTTATAACTACACTATTAAACGAATTTCAAAAAAGGTTTCAAGATCTCAGAAAAATAAAAAATTGTTTGTTACTTGTAGAAAATCCATGGCATTTAAAGACACCAACTATTTCTGAGTTGGCTTCAGTTTTAAATTGTAATTACTCGGAGTTGTTTCATGAATTTATTGATTTTAAAAATGACACCAACCTGGAAGTAATTTTCAAAGGAAAAAGGGAATATGTGGAATTTTGGAGCATTGTTCCCCAAAAATATAAAAGCGTGCAAAGATGTGCCCAAATAATGCTAATTTTTTTTTGGGTAAACGTATGTGTGAGAATCATCTTTTTCAAAAATGAAATACACAAAGAGTGTATATAGAAATAAACTGACAGATTCCCATTTGGATGATATAATAAGAGTAGCATGCAACGACAAGCCAGATATTGATAAAGTTTTAAAAAAATGCTCTCAGTTCCAAAAGTCTCATTAGATATACATATAAGTAAGTAAGCATCTTTGTTAAATTCTTTTTTACATTAAACTAAATATTTCATTAGGTTGATATTACTTTTTCATTTATACACCTAATTATTTTTTACTTGCGGCCCGGGCTACCGTGACTGAAACGTGTTTGTGGCCCCCATAAAAAAAAGGTTGAGTATGGCTGATATAGATATTGCAAACGATTGTAGAAACCTTTGCTTTGCATTTATTTTTTTAAGAAAATATCACATTTTATATTTTTTATTTTATCCAGTCACGTGCTGAAAGTTGCATTTCTGTAATTTATTTTGCGATGATAATTTTTTTTATTTGCACTTCCGGCATTCTTTTATTTTATCTAGTCACGTGCTAAAAAAACATGGTTAAAATATTTCTTTAAAAATTCGTTAAAAATAGAAGCTGAAGTTATACATTAAAACACTGATACCATTAGAAGGCTAATTTTTTAATCTTTAAACTGATGTAAAAATCAAGTTTATGCGATCATATTTTCGGAAGTTATGGCGGAAAAACGTCGAAATTTCGCTTAAATTTTAATTAATTCTAATTCTAATTAAAAATTCGAAAAAAGGGCTCCGAGGTGCCCATTCCGGACCTCCAAGGTATACATGTACCAAATTTGGTAGCGGTAGGTCCAACGGTCTGGCCTGTAGAGCGCCAACACACACACACACATTGAGCTTTATTATAAGTATAGTTAGTAAGGAACTGAAAATCTATTGTTTTTGTTTATCCGCACTCGTCTTATTAAAATACTGACTGCTCACATTCAAGCTATTTCGCTGCGATTACGAAAAGAAGAAATATTGTTTGAAACTTGCGTTTAAAAGTAATCTTGATAATTGAAAACAACAATATTTATTTAAAAGATAATTTTGACATTTTTTTCAATTAAAGAAAAAAACAGTAGAAAAGGAAATTGATATCAGCAAAAAATTAACTTTATAAATTTAAAAGTGATTTAAAAATGATTTTTCTACGAAATTATTGAGATAAAGCCCCGATTAATTTGGAATTAGTTTAACAGTTAATTAAAATTCTGAATAACTCTTTTGTAAATAGCACATATAGTTCAAGAAGGGGTAAATTTGGTCGCAAATAATTATTTTTACAAAGCGTTTTCTACAACCTTGCGTCAAACTGTTTATAAATAGTAAGCCAATATAAAAATATTGCTATGATATTAGGCGCTTGCATGGATTTTGGTCCTTTTTTCAATTTAATTAGGTATTTATTGAGAAAAATTGTTACAATATATATGAATCAAAATATTTTCTATCATTTTCACAGCTGTTTTCCATTTTCATGCAATAAGTCTTACAATCAATTGTCGTCGATTTTTTGGTTGATCAGTAACAAAGACAATGCATGCCATTAATTCAGAATCCTTATCACTCAAAAATGTTTGGTTAGTTTCGTTTAGTTGTATTAACGTCCCGTTTTGAAGCAACACTAGGGCTATTTTGGGACGGACTTCATTATTTTGAGCCACGGTCAGATGACGAGGATGGCACCTGAACTGGCACCCCCAATCCACACCAGCTCTGGTGTCATTTGATCACCATTCAAAATGACGGTCTCAAAATAGCCCTAGTGTTGCTCTACAATGGGACTTTAATACAACTAAAATAAAATTTAACACTTACCTTTGAAACCGTGACGCATTTCCTGCTTTACATTCAAAGACGATGTCACAGCCAAATGACACCAATTCGCTCCGTTTCTTGCCGGTCGGAAACAATGCATCTGATGGATCAGGAAATCGTTTTAAATTTGATTCAACTGTCCCAAGTGCGCGTCGAGGACAATTTAAAATTAAATGGCAGCGATTCGAGACTGTTCCACTTACTTTTCTCTGAGGAGGAATTTGGCGTATTTCAGTCTTAAATGCCTCGCGCAAGGTTTCCAGAAGTCGGAATACTTGATAATATAATTAATACGCAAAATTACTTGAATCATTGCATCGCATTTTTGAGTCTAATTATTATAAAACTTTTAAGCATGAAGGTATCCAACTACGTTAAAAACACTGGTTATTGACTGCACTGACTAATTTTTTTAAAAACTTTCTTATGGAATAAAAATGTAGGAAATTGAAATGGACTGCAATGGTTGAATTTTAGGTCTCATTCGCAATTTTTCTTCATAAAATATATAAAAGAGGAAGTAATAATTTTTGAAATTTATCTCATAAATGTCATAATTGATGACGTTTCAACATTCATACAAACACATTCATGTGTTTGTATGTGAATGAAGTAACTGAATTAATTTCCATGTGTAACAAAAATTGGCGAAATTGGTGCAACAATCAAGGCAAAAAAAGACCCTGGCCTTTTGATTTTTTTAAAGTTATTTTAATTACACAGATGATGGGTGTATAGCTTATCAGCAAAGGCCTATTTATAGTGATGTTTAAAAAAATCCATTCTTTTGAAATATGTCAAAACATTAGTTAACAGTGAAATGGAAATTTATTTTTTAAAGCTTATGAAAAGTCTTGAAATATTCGTTTGCGCCCTTTTCTCGATCACTTGACTCAATACAATCACGTGACTCCATTCTGTGTTGCATTGTAATAAAAGTGTGTGTCTAACATGGCGTGGTTTATTTGAGGAGTAATACTATAGATATCATTAATAAAATAGATGTGCAATGTGGGGAGTAAACAATGTGGTCAGTCGATGAATTGAGTGAGGAATTAACAATATTCATACGAATTATTCATGGCCTTGCTATTTTGTTGCACGTGACTATGTAAATGAAAGGTAATATTACAGAATTGGATTTAAAACTAGTTTTGAAATTAAAAAGTAGTATTAACAGTTGAGATAACACCTGACTTTCAGGAAATGGTTGCATGCCTTCGCGAGTCGTGATCCCTATAATCTAGAAACCCTCTTCGTTCATTTATTGCTTCAAATATATTTAAAATACGGCCGTTAGTTTTTAGTTTTTGTCGGCTGATACAATCTTATGGTATTTGATATAGTATTTCAATAATATATTTTAAACTCAAAATAAGCCTGATTTTGCAATATTTGATACTTTAATGTTCTTTATTTTGTCATAAATGCTGCATTGTATGACACCAATAAATTTTATTATCTAAAATTGCTTCAATATTCAATTGTTTTTGTCTGAAGGATAAAAGGAATTAAAAATAATAATTTCAAAAATTATATATATATATAATGTAAAAATAGGTTTTTTGTACAATAATGGGCACCAAATTTAATGTAGAAAATTAAAATCGTCAACATTTTGATAAATTCTTAAATATCTACAATCTAATTACAGTTTTCAAAAATATTTTCTTATTATTATTGAGCACCTATCATCTAATTCTAGGTCTGACACAATGAATTACAGAGCGTTTCAAATGAGTTTTGCCTTGTGGATGGAGCCTCAGGAGATAAACAGAATATCTAATTTATATTTTGAGTTATTTCTTCCACATCAACATCGCCAAACGGATAACACATAAATATTGTTGTTCCAATGGCACTTATCATTGACAAGCCCGCTGAATTTAGAGTCAGGGAAACGAATTGATATTTTAATGCGTCTATTGTTTTTCAGTAGTGCCATCTAGGACCAAGAGTGCGAGTAAACTACTCAAGCGTCATAACTCTTTTTACGGGGTGAACTTCACGCATTTTATTCCCTCGTCCACACATCATAATTTAGAACAGGATCAGAGAACGATACCTCTGAGCAAGTACCCCCAGTGGTATTACACTCGACATGGAGGACTTTTGAGACCACGACAGTTTATACGCGCGCCAGCCACCACACACACACACGTCTTCGGCCGATGGGGTTCGAACTCGCTACCTAAGGGATGCGAATGCAACTCCCAACCACACAGGCTACCCTGGTCACACGCATAAATGTGACAATTGCTTCTGATCTATTGAATTCTTAAAAACGTCCCTCGAATTCGGAGTAAAATTTTATTATAACATTTCTCTCGGTCTAATATATCCATTTTGAACCAACTCACCAGAAATATTTTTGAAATTTCTCATCGATGTTCCAAAAATATGTTTCTTTTAGTATGGGCATCTTAGACATTAGTAAAAGCGATCCAAAATGCCTTGGCGATTCACTGTTCGATCGCTGTCGACTCAGTGCCCACCCCTTTGCTTTTGAGTACGATTAAAGATGGAATGTTTGTAATTTGGGACAAAGGCACCGTCACTAGTCTTTATTTGTTGTTGTTTATCTATATACTGGATTGCTTTTAATTTTTGATGATGTCATGTCCGTGTTTCCACGGAAAGGGGGTGCAGTAGCTTGTTAGGGTGAAGACCTCTGAGCACACAGAGGGCAGAAGTCTGACTTCTAGCTCATAGGAAGGGGGCACACACACATCCGCTTGCACAACCTCTTTTTACAGGGGGGCGCATTCATACATCTCACAGATACGGCCACGGGGCTCATTCATACGGCCTAGAACAACTAGGCCGGACCGGGACGTCCAAATCACGGGGAAGATACGCTACTCTTATGCCAGGACGCCGACGTTTTTAATTTTTAAAAATTAAAAGTATTGTTTCTGCATAATGTATTTTTCTTCTTTTTTTGTGATGATTAGATTGCTCTTGTCGCTTTTATAGATTCCAGCCGTCCAAAAACTGTTAGCAAAACTGGTAAGGTTATAATAATTAATAGCAACTTTCCGCATCTGCAATCTTATCGCTTTCCGCGCGACGTCTGAAAACTATCACCCAGAAGCAGCTCGGGAACATCTCTCCTCCAAACCTATCAGCGCGAAGACAGCAGTCGCCACTTTTCCGGAGGTCGTCGCTTCCTCTCAATGGCCGCTTCAAATTTCACAAAAGCCACTTTCGATTGTCATACCTCCCCCTTTTCCTGGCGTCTTTCCAAAAATCGTCCAGACATCACGGCAACTTCTCATTTTTAAGAAATATCCTCCCCATCCATAACCGTGCACCCTCCCCACCCCCAAACGATGCGTTCTCCTTGAGACACGAATCCTTCGAAGTTGGATGGCACGATCAGAGCTCTTTTTTCTGAAGAGTGAATTTTCTGGTAAAACTTCCAGGGGTCTGGTTTTCAATAATCTGTTGACACTTGATGGAATACGCGTAAATATTTATTTTCCCGGAAGCTATTAACAACCAAATTTATTGAACTGCTCCACGTACCATGGCAGTCGAATTTTTGCTTCAAATTAATATTGAATTATTAGAAATATTTTTGAAATTTCTCATCGGATTTTGATGTATGAGGAAAGATGGAATATTTGTAATTTCAGACAAAGGCACTGTCACTAGATTTTTTTGTCTATCTATCAACTGGACTACTTTTAATTTTTCGAAATTAAAAGAAAAGTTTTCTCATAATGTTTCTTTTAACGATTAAATTGCTCTTGCTTCTTTTATAGATTCCAACCTGGTAAAACTTCCAGGGGTCTAGCTTTAAATGATCTGTTGGCACTTGATGGAAAGCGTAAATATTTATTTTCCGGCAGTTATTAATGACCAAACTTATTGAACTGCACCACGTACCATGACTTTCGAATTCTTGCTTCAAATTGATCGCACACTTACACAAGATAACAGAAAATTAACTGACGCCCTTTAGATTGAACGATTTTGTGTGATTTTAACTTACTAAATTGGAACGCCTGCAATTGCACTGAATTGAGACGTTAATTTCCAGTTAAGACTCATTCGAAATTTACATAATGTATTTTTTTTCCAGATAATTAACTGTGGGAAAAATAATGTGCTCTCATTAAATTCCCTTGCTATGTGTGTGTGTTATGATATTTTAAAAGTTAACTTAAACTGAATTATTTTCTTAATTTTTAGCTCAATTCAGCCCATATTAACCTCACTCTAAAAATATTCTCTTATTTCCTGATTCGATTCCACGTTACTACTTCATTCATTCAAGAAATGCTTAGTAAGAATGTTTAGTCAGCGATTCCCACGGTGAGAGTGATGGATAAAAGTGGCTGACTTAACAAATACTTAAAAAAAAAGATACTTGTGTTTCCCCTGAATTGAGAGCCACACGCTCAGAAATCCCTATAAGAATCTTAATCCTGTATTAGCTCTGTAAACAATATTTTCCCTGTCAAATTAAGTTATACAACACGAAGGAAAATTAATTTTTCCACTTTTTTCCGTCACATCTGCTTGTAAATGTGCTGCTTGCCTCCGGAGGAAGAATAAAGCGAACTTAAATGAAAAGCCTTCTTCAATGTCATCGAACCTGCTATCTACTTTCAAAATTTTAAATATTTACATACACACATATATATATACAAGTTTTCTTAATTATTGGGTGGAATATTTTAATTATTGGTTGAATATTCTTATGTAGTGTTATTTTACATATTTTAGTATGCATTTTTGCTTTTTTTGGTGATGTTTTTTAATGTTGCTTTGTTTTTGCTGTTCCAATTGGTATATCTCTTTTGCCTTGATTTTCGGATCACGTGGGGTCAATACTGTTGGACACGGTCCGATTTTCTCGCAGAAAAAATTCCTTATTTTCAATCCTTTCCTGAGGATGCCCATTTGAAAACGTCTTCAGGCCGGATTCTTTTTGTAGTAATTTTGATTATGTTGAGTTCCTTTTTGTGTATATATATATATATATATGTGTGTGTGTGTGTTTGTGTATACACATACACCCTAGTATCCGGCTCCCGTACTATCCAGCCTAGTTTTCTTTTATTGTTGTTAAATGAGGAAGACAAGGCATTCGTAACCCTAGCCAACATAATGGAAGCTGGCTAAAATGCAGAGGCAGTCATCTATTAAGGACTTTATCAAAAAATAACTAAATATTGACTCTTAACTTAGGGTTATCTTTTCATATGCATGTAATCATTTACCAGTACAAAGTAAAATCAGTTCGAGTCCATTTTCTTAAGAATTAAACCTGCGTTTTGTTTCTTTCATTTAAGTTAGATAATGCAACTTAATGATGCAAAATTCGTTTTGAAAGATTGTTAATTTAATTTGTATTTCAGTAGTTAAAATGGTCTATGCTTCTCTTTTGAGGGCTTATCAAATTAAAGGAAATTCTCGAAACTCGACGAATTCACTTTTTTTTTTCTCCAACTCATTACATCAAAAATTAAATCGTTATCAATCGATTATTTTTATTAAAAATTGAATTCCCTATATTTACATTCTTTTAAAGTTTTTAAATTCTATGAATGAAGCATTTTCAAAGAACTTGAATTCCAATCTGAGTTCGAAGACGAAATGAAAGGAAGATAAATCCTCTCTTATCGTTTGGTTGCAGCCAGAGAGCGAGTTAAGCCGATTAATAAATCATCTGGAATTCTGAAAGGCAGAATCCGAAACGCAAATATCTCGATTGGCGGAAACGCTGTTTTAATCCATTTCCCAAATAGTTTTTAAAATGAATCCATTCAGTACAACCGCTACTATATGCTTTCACGCTTCCGAAACTCTTCGATGAAAGCTACTTTATTTCTTAACAGCTAATCTCATTAACTACAAGTATTAATTTTTCATTAATAACGTGTGTATTCTCGGAATTCCTTTTATTCGCGATAGTGAAGTTATTTAACAGGGAATCTATACTAATATTATAAATGTTTGCTTCTCCATCACGCCAGAACAGCTGAAAGGAAACGGATGAAATTAAGCACAGAGACAGATTAGAGTCAGGAATAGCACACAGGCTACTTTTGATGCCGGTACATGGAGTGATTTATTTTTTATATAATATAATTAATAATAATATAATATAATTATAATAATAATATAATTTTATATATATATATATATATATATATATTCCACTCACTCTTCATCCATTCCGCAGATCCAAAATACTTTACCCGACATCCATTTTTGCACAATTGCCTACATAACAAATTATGAATGGAACGAACGTTACAACAGCAAAAGAATGACAAGAACTACGAAGATTTCCATTGCAGTTGTTTTTTAGTGTGAGAACGTAGACGATTTCGTAAATGACGATTACAGACGATTTTTCAAAGCGCATACTAGGAATTGAAATACTTATTTCCTATTCGTATTTACATTAGAAAAATAAAGTTGTATTTCATAATAATTGTAAAAAAAATCAATTATAATATAGAACAAAATTTAAATCCTTAATCGATATTATAATTTTCATTTAACATCTTTCATGAAATAGTTATAGTTCCTGTACAACTCAGCTATTATAAAAATTAGTAAACAAAACAGAATGAGGGTTGCTAGAATAATGTTCCGCTGGGTTGCCATATTGGCGAGAAACTCGGGAGACACACTACGCTTCACTTCACCCAGAATATTTTAGAATGAAGTTAATATGGGCTAAACTGAGCTAAAAATTAAGAAACTACTTAAGTTTAAGTTAGATTAAAAAATATCATTACATAATATTAAAAATTTAATATATATAATTAAAAATTATATATGGCTTGGGATAACAATAGAAAAAAAATGTATAGTAAACTTTCTAAAGTTATATCATGAGAAGAATTGCAGTGCAAAGTATCCTCTTCAAGATTTAACCAGAAGTAAACCATCAAACACATTACAACAAAAATCCACTTATTTTGACAATAGCAATCTGGATAGCCTAGCTCTTACCATTGGGGGGAGGGGAAAGCATTTTGCTATTTTTTAAAAAATTATTTGTGTAAATTGTTTATTTATGGATGATTGACTGACTGAAATCAATGAAAGGAAAATTACATTATGGATTTTGATGGCCAAAGAAAATGAGTATTTATATTAGTAACTTTCATAAATATGAGAATACCATCAAAATCATAAATATCAGTTTATTCCCATTCCATATAATATACAAAATAAAATACATTTGTTTAAAACTTTTAAATATACATGGAGAAAATGGAATTTTTAAAGCACAATTTTAAAATTCCAAACATTCAGAATATATATTCTTTAAATAGTCCTATGTTACAACCATTTTACAAGATTTTGGTTGTCAACTTGAGTTAAATACAAATGAATCAAAGCAGAACTGTGACCAAATGAAATTCCACAAGAATATGGAATCTTGTGCTTATTTATTTGCACTTTCTGATGCCAGTTTATAAAATTTTCTATTTACAAAAATTAACAGTATGCCACAGGTATACTCACAACTTAGCACATTATTTATTTATTAGACTTTACACACATAAAAAGCAATTACAATCTTCTAACCACACACCCGGCAGTTATTTCTTAAGTCTATTCCACACAAACATCTAGTAATTTTTTAATAACACTGTAATAGTTAAAATTCCAATGAATAACAATTTTTTAGAAACATTGATATTCAATATTTTTAATTTAACCTAAATAATTCATTAAAATTTGTAAAACACACAATAATAATATTACCAAAATGACTAAAAATTGCAACCATGTATTGTATAAACAATTGATCATTGATTAAAAAAAATTAGTTCTTCATAAAATTTTTAATCTAAGATAGATTTAAAAGAAAATTTTAAGGTGAAATAAATGATAGTTAAAAAAAATAATATGCAAATTTTAACTGTTTTCAAGTTTACTCTAATTTCAGAGAACGTATAAAATGGAATGAATTCAATATAGGAAATTATTAAAACAATAATAAAAAAATAATAAAAAAGAGAAAATATATTATTAAAAGCCTAAAAACTTGCTCGATTCTCACTTCAAATATTATTTAATATAAAGCATATTACATTTGAGTAGCAGTAAAATATTAAGAAGTAAAGAATTAGCTTGTAATAAGTAAGCTGTTAATTAGCTCAAGAATAAATGCCAGATTGTCATTTACAGTAAATTTTTTTTTGTTATTAAGGAGCTGACTATTTTATAATATTATCATTATTTTTAATTTGGCACAATAAAAAAATTACAAATGTAATCTCAAAAACTTCCTTATCTCAATAGAATTTTTAAAAAATTTGATACAAAAATTTAAAAATATAATAGAGCCATTTTACCTCAAATAAAATATTATCTAACTGAAATGCTTTAATAAAGAAAAACACCTTTACATTATTTTGCAAATAAAACAATTAATATACAATCTGATGATGGTTGTTCATTTCACTGGGGAAAAATTAGAATATTTAATTTACTGTCAGCCTTTTCATGCTAAAAGAAAAAAATAAAAACCTTCCCCCTCAAAAAAATGTTACACTGTCTTCTCCATAAGTTGTACACAAAATAAAGAACAGTTCTTCATATTATTGATCCCCGAGCAAAAAAATAATCCCACAAATTGTTAGAATATAAATAAACGGGTTTTCCAGGCTATAAAATAAATGGTTAATAGATGAAGTGAAATATTTTGGCTAAATTCGGCATCTCTTTCCTCCAACCGAACTTGGTAAGGGTCCACTGTACAAGCTAAGGCACAAGAACTGGACAGGCTAACTTTCATGTCTGGTTCATTTTCTCAAACGACGGACCTAAAAAAAAAATGATTAGCAGGAATTGTATAAAATCTTTTCAAAAGCAAGAAAAAGTCATATTATTAAAAAAATAATAAACATTAAATTATAAGGACAAAAACAGCATCCACTTAGAATTAATTCCTTGCAAAATATATGCTTCATTATTACATATATACAAAAGTTTTTTTTTTTTTTAAACACATTTTCAGATTGCAAAACACACATAGTTATTCAGCAACAGTACCAATGAATTTCTGACATTTCATTATTAGGTAAAGCGTGTAAATTAAAAAAGTAAAATTGTTTAAAATAATAAATTACAACTTCAAAAAAATTTGCAAGAGAGATGTTACAATTTATTGGGAAAAAAGAGTGAACCAATTTTAAGAAAATCCTAACCAATTATATAAAGTGAATAAATAAGCTACTCTGAAAATTTCTTTTAGTTCCATATTTGAAATATAAGAACAAACTGAGCAGTCATATGAAATCTCTAATTATTTCCAGTTTTAAAAATGACCAGTTCATTGTATTTTTTATTAAAAAAATCTTGCCAACTATAACTAATTTCATTATTATTAATTATATAATTTTGCTTAAAATTAACATTTCTGAAAGCAAAAAAACTTACTTAGATTCCCTGGATTGAATGTTCTTGTCAAGTGAGCTTCGTACTATGATTAAGCTCGCCTGTAAAACAAACATATGTTAAGATAACTAGAAATTAAATGAACATACATGTTACTACACATGACTAATTGAATTACCTTCCAAATGGCCATCCACCTCCTCTGCTGATTCAGATCTGGCAAGTTCTTGAGCTTTCATAATGACCATTTGAGCTCGAACTGCATCCTCTTCCAAGGATTTCAGTCTAAAATTAAAGCACAAGGTTAAACTTGCAAAGAAGTTTCTAAATTTATAATTAAAAATATTATATTAAGATAATTATAAATTAACATTTACACAATTTTTACCAAGCAATTCATTTATACAATTTTAAAACCACAATGTTAATATATCCATCACCCAAACTTTAAAAAGGTTGAAGCAATCTTGTACTTTTTCAATGAACAACTACTAATACATTTTTTTTTATTAAGTCTAATGATCATAAAATACCAGCTATTTAGAAATCATTCCAAGGATGCTATCATAAAGCATCCTTCAACAAGAAAAACCATTTTGCTTTGGTTGGCAATGATTGGAGTATGTGTGGTTCCAAAGTACAGTATTATAAATGGATCACCAGCACATACACAGTGGAATTTAATATAGATTCAATTTATAGTTTACAAATAATAGAGGCTGCAGTAGTCTGGTTCGTAGAGCGACAGTCTCGTAGGCGAAAGGTCCTCGTTTCTGCTGAAGACCATCATGTTGGCTCATTGCATTTGGGGTACCTTAAATGTGTCATCACTGCAAAGTCCTCCAAGCTCACATAACCTCTGGGGGTACTGAATCAGGGATGAGTTGGCCTCTGATTTAGATCTCAATTCTGACCTGCAGTGGAGAGAATGAGTTCGACCGCCCCCTAAAAAGGGGTGTGTCTTGTGTGTTCGAGCAAAGTTGTACTTTAACCTTAAAGGTGCTTGCTAACAACGAAAGGCGTACACTTCTGCCCTCATTCGAAAGAGCTACTTCTCATTTGGGTTGGTATGACCAGGTGGCATTAGACCCACCCAACCACAAATAATTTTTTGGAGGGGGGGGGATAATTTTAGGGATGTTTTGTTCTGCAATTTCAATTGAATTGGCATAAAAAATATCAAAATGTAAAAAAATACAAATCAATTGCTGCTTTATCTAACTTAATCAGGCTTTTATTGCACTGACAGATAAGAAAAGAGCAGGAGAGTCAAAATAAAAAGTTTTTTTTAGATTTAAATAAAATCAAATGGTCTAAAAGGAAATCTTGTAGGCATTAGGAAAGCTTATAGAATCAGCTGTTGAAAGTTAAGATAGCTTAAACAATATAATGGTGGATTTAAAGAAATGCAAATTTGATAAATATTTTTAATATGCCCAAATTAAATTAAAGAAAAATGTTTTGAAGTTTGTGTTATACAGAAGGAAGCACTTAATGGTGTAAGAAAAACGGAAATTCAAAAGTAAAACCCACCTTATTCTAGAACTATTGTTCAACAATATCAAGCAGTCATTTTAATGCTGGATTTTCAGAATAAAATGAAACCTCATGTAAAAGGCCAATTTTATAATAAGAATAAAATTTGATTAAAAGTTTTTTTCTCTATGGCAACTGGTTTCTAGAGATTGATATTAAATGATGTTTGCAAGCATAAGGGTATGTTGCGTAGATCCTCGGTACATGCATTAATGCATAATAACTGATATAGTATCAAATCTTATTTTGACCACTTTCTTCGGAAAATTCTAATATAATAATACAATTTAATAATATAGAAAATTTTTTAGGATACAAATCTTTTTCGGTAACATTTTAATTTTTATAAGTTAATTTTCAAAAAAAAAAAAAAAAAAGAGTTGATATCAATATATTTATACCAGGGGGCACTGGCGCACATATAAATCTATTGTGGTCACAAAGTCCTCCACGCTGAGAGTAAAACCACTGTGGATACAGGTTCAGAGGTGATCATTCTCTGACTCGGGTCTAAATTATAATCTATGGATGAGTGAATAAAATGTAAGAATGAATTTTT
The DNA here is from genome assembly GCA_026543055.1 of Argiope trifasciata. NCBI lineage: Eukaryota > Metazoa > Arthropoda > Arachnida > Araneae > Araneidae > Argiope > Argiope trifasciata. The sequence continues at coordinate 171,441 of JAPMOQ010044143.1, read as the reverse complement.
TTGTGATTAAAAAAGGTTGAGATGCGTGTAGCTAAGTCATACTCTTGGTCCTAGTTGGTGCATACATAACCACTTTTTAAAAATGCTCATCATTAATGATATGATTGTATGCATATACTCTATGTACTAACAATCTTATCGCTGAAAACTGATTTTCTTTTTTTATCCCTAACCAAAAATTAATAATAGAGGCACTGAATCTGAATGAGTACTAAATTATATATTTGACCCCATAATGTGCTGTTCCTTTAACCAGCCTTCAGACGCTATATTTCCTATTTAAAGTAAACTAAGAATACTTCATACAAGTTCATTTTTTCAGGTTCTGGAAAAGACAGAAACTTGTATATGCCATCAGTATTTTTGATAACTTTGATTACATGGATTAACATAAGTAATTTCCATCCCACTCTTAAAAAAAAATATTGCAATGGCAAAAAGGTAATTATGTTTTGGAAACCTGAAGTAAATTAGCTCTTTTCATTTCTCTGAGGATAGGAAGTTAGTTTGAAATAATAATAATGAATATAAATAAATAAAACACACAATCAGTTAAAAAAGGAACTGGGATATTGATGATAATTATTAATTATATGCATAATAATGTAAAATTTCTCCCCAAGTGGAGGCCATATGAGGCACTGGAACTTAAATAAGCCTTTGCAAGTTATTCTTCTTTTAAAACAATATCCATAAGTTTTTTATTGAATATCAATTTGATTCTAAATTAAAAAGGATATGTATTTATACAAAGTATTATTAACTAAATATGTGAAAATTTTATGATTGTTTAACTTCAAACAAGAATAAATCTGATAAAAATTAATAGCAAAAACAGGTTTTAAAGAAATTAAGTAAAATAATCCTTTTATAGTAATAAAATAAGTATCCATTAATTTGTTATTAAAAGGAATTTGTAAAAAATTTGTATTTGCATTTTCAAACATTATAAATGTAAGAAGTCAAATTTTATCAGATCTGATAAAAAAAGACCCCCCTCGCCTCCCAGTTGTCAAACATCATAAAGCATCATTAAATTGAAAAATATGTTAACTGTCAACTTATTTTGGTAGGTGAAATCAACCATCTAGTTATTATTCATTAGATTATCATATCATATCAACAGAATGAGAGTTACCTGGCTTGTCTCCAAGCAGCTCGTTTCGCGGCATGCAGCGCCCTCTGTTGAGCAGGAGTGAGATTCTCTTCGGGAAGATCATTTTGATTCAACATTTCTTTTAGTCTTCGCTCCGCTTTAGCCGTTCGAACAGGGATTCTGCTGATTTGTTCTGTAGATTGACTAAAGAAACAAAACATTTTGGATATTTTTAAGGGGGAGAGGTAAAATAAAAAATAAAAATAAGCCCTTTCTCCTGTACTTTTGAAAGTAAATTCCGTACTGTACTTTTGGTGCACACATGCAATAGAAAAGGAAATGCACAAACAGCACTTCTAGTTAATAATGGTATAACAATACTCCATAGCATTAATGAGTGGAAAAAGTAAAGAAAAGGAAAAATAACACAGCACTACTTACAATAGAGAACATTTATATTTGCATAAACAAAAAAAAATCTTTATCGAACAGAATTTAGTAAGACAATATTTACATATTAAGAAGGGGAGGGAGGGAAGAGATATTAATCACATCTCATACTCAAATTAATCCAGAAAAAAACATTTTTTCAAACAGGATACAAGTCATTGAATGACTACTTTTTTTCAAGATCAGAGCATTTAAAACACTTAAAAAGAATGCTTATGGCTAGTTTAGTTTAGTTATATGAACGTCCCGTTTAAAGCAACACAAGGGCTGTTTTGGGACAGACCTCGTCATTTTGAACCACGGTCAGATGACGAGGATGACACCTGAACTGGCACACCCCTCTCCGCACCACACCAGCGGGAGGACATTTGGCTTGACAGATTTAACGTGCAACAGACCCCCCTCACAGGACGGCTCTTTGGTGGAATGGAGTCTCGAACCTGAAACCCTCCGGTTTTGAAGCCGAGACTTTACCACCAGGCCACCGCGGCCCCAGAATGCTTATGGCATCAAGATGAAATATGATTTCTATTTTCATGCAATGCTAAAGAGATAGCCCCCCCCCCCCCTCTAAAAAATGCTATACTCTCCCGCTTTTTGTGCTGAATTTCAAAATTTCTAGCATTTCCCCGGTTTTTTAGATGATTTTTAATTTTCTGTCATTTCTCAGGCACTACAGCAATTCTGAACACATATATACCAACAAAGAAAAATTTAGAACCTAATGTTAATATTTCCCTCTTCCAAAAATCAATTAAAGTTATGGAACATAATGAAATTTTTGTGAAAAAACATAAAACGGAAAAATATAGCTAATGTAATTAATTACCTGGAATGAGAGAGGGAATCATCTATAAAGTTAAGATTTTTTACATCAAACAGATTTGCATTGTTAATAATTTCATCAAACTCTTCTTCGAGAGAATGATAACCTTTCAACTCTTCCTCTGTCATGGAAGCAAGTTTTCTCTCTGAAATAAATGAATACATCAATATATGAAGTGAATTACACAAAGAAATAAAATTTAAATGGGCGTTTGCACCTTAAAGCACCAACTGTTTATGATTTTATAACATGCAATCGAGATGCATAGCCAAGATGGTTACATGATCTATAATGATGCTTGATGTTATCTGAAAATCATCTATCACTTTAAGATGCAATTACCAATGAATGGCTACTTCTATTTAAACAACGAATTATTTGCGCCATGCATACATATCACTGATAAGCATATTCTGATTTAAAACACAAGCAGCAAGAACCAATATTATCTTTTTCAATTGCTTAGAAATGTAATGATCAGATATTTGGATAAAAACTAAGTAAGCTCCAAAATTCTTGAAAGTTGCCACTTTGATTATATATATATATATATATATATATATATATATATATATATATATATACACACACACACACACACACACACATATATATATATATATATACAGATTAATTTTTCAAGTTCAGTTTTACAATTAAAATAACTACAATAATCTTTAGCTATAATCAACGGCAGCTCATGTGTACTATTATTATGCCAAGTTCAAATTTTCAGAGTGATCATTAAACAATAATTGATCTATTTGAACATCATTCAACTGGAAACAATAATAGCATACATCAATATAGCAGCATAATATCTGTGTAAATTCAATGTTTATTTAATCTATACTTATAATAAAGCTCAATGTGTGTGTGTGTGTTGGCGCTCTACAGGCCAGACCATTGGACCTACTGCTACCAAATTTGGTATATGTATACCTTGGAGGTCAGGAATGTGCACCTCGGAGCCCTTTTTTCGAATTTTTAATTAGAATTTGAATTAATTAAAATTTAAGCGAAATTTCGACGTTTTTCCGCTATAACTTCCGAAAATATTATCGCACAAACATGATTTTTACATCAATTTAAAGATTAAAAAATTAGCTTTCTAATGGTATCAGTGTTTTAATGTATAACTTAAGTCTCTATTTTTAACGAACTTTTAAAGAAATATTTAAACTATGTTTTTTTGATCACGTGACCGGATAAAAGAAAAGAAAACAATGACGGAAGTTCAAATAATAATAAAAAAAAAAACTATCATCGTAAATCAAGTCTAAAGAAATGATACTTTTAGCACGGGACTGGATAAAATAACATAAATATAAAAAGTGATACTTTCTAAAAAAATAAATGCAAGGCAAAGGATTCTATAATCGTTTGCAATATCTATATCATTAATTCAATAAATCTTCTTTATTTACGGTAAACCTGATTGAATTTAGACAGGTTATGCATTGAGCTCCCGACCTGATGGCATATTTCTATAATCGTTTGCAATATCTGTATCATTAATTTAATAATTTTTTTTCGCTTTCTTTCAAAAAACATATTTAATATTTTGGCATCACCGAAAAATACATTTTTAATATTTTGGAAGCATAACCGATAATTAAAACTGACTGATTTATAAAATTAAAGAATATTATCAAGAAAACGGGTTCTTTTAGAACTTTCCGTCCATCATCTTAAAGAAATTATTAATTTCAGGCCAATAAATGCCCGGAATTACTTCCAAGGCTAATGAATATGTGATTTAATTGAAAATTTTAGAACGCATTACTCATGGCGAACCAGCTGGTCGCCAAAGACGGCTAGTATTCAATAATTATCAATAGTAAAATTCAATATTTTACAAAATAGTCTCTTCCTATAACTTAATACATAGAGACACACTTTATGTCATTAACCAATAAAGTGGAGGGTATAAACTCGTCACAAACTTTAGATTTGAACATATGTAAGACATAAGTGTATTATACCTTCTTCTTCCTTCATTCTTTCCAACTCCACTGGCGAGAAATAACTAAACTGCTTTGCGTCTCCTGTGACGGCACCGTCGACAGGTTTAGTCACAATCTCGAAGCGACGTTTCTTTTCACTGAATGTTAATTGCTCAGGATCATCTACTGGGGGAATGAATGCCTAAAAATAAACATAGAATGTAATCTAGATACATTTATATACATTTTTTAATAAAAGTTTCTTGCCTTGATGTTTTTACTTATTTGCTCTTAAATTTTTATTTACTTTTATTTAAAAGTAAGTAATTTCTGGAGAAAAAAAATCACGAAATCCCATGACTAAATTTTACAAGATTCTAATAAAAATTCTCTTTCTGCCCAATACAGATGATTTCTGACTACATTTGAAAATATTAATGCCAAAAATATTAGTGTCATGTAATTAAAATATTAATTTTAAAATTACATTTTCAGGAATCCCAGTTTCATTTTCAATTCTTTTTTATATTTTGAAACATTAATACAAAGCAATAAATCATTGCTTATAAGTATTATAACATGCATACAACATTTTTTTATAAAGAAAATAATAACTTTAATTTTTCACAGAACAGTATAATTAAACAAATATGAATAACAGAGTGGCCATCATTTCTAGTGCACATGTTTCACATTTGATAATTCATATATACTTCACATACAAGAAAGTAAAAGACTTACCTTAGACATTTTCGGAAGAACTGGTTTAGCACCTGGTAGCTTAGATCTTCCGATCGGATCTACCATTGATTCATCCGTACTTGATGTTAAATTGGAATTTTCTGCACTGAAGTGGATTGGTGAAGGCATCTCTCGCATCTAATTTTATTAAAATTCGAAATTTTCAAAAAATAAACAACTATGAGCAATGGAATATTTCAAATAAAAAAAAAGGTATTAAATAATTTTAGTACAGTAAAAAATTTCTAGGTAATTGTATTGAAGACCACCAACAAATTTAAAATTTATATCACATGAAATCTTTATTTAAAAAAAATATTCATTGATATAAACTTTATACAATTAGAGATTTTTCAATACTGAAATATACATATATATATATAAGACATAATCAAATTTTCTTCACCTCTGTTTTGTTTGAAATTTGAAAGTCCTGCCTGTTAGGTGTACTATACATAATTTCACTAGCACATTCTTCAATGTCATCTCCAAATATTTTGTTACCCTAAGAGGAAAGAAAAAGTTAAGAAACTATCTTATATTTAAGAACAGGAATTACTATCAGAATTTAAAACATTAGTAAATATATACCTCAATGGAAACGACTTTGAATTCAAGATTTCTATCGGTTGTGAGTGGACCTTCCAAATGGAGATTATCTGTTTGCTCACGAAGTTGCTCCTATACATTTAATTTCAAATTAATATGATAGTTATAATTTCTAAAAAAATATTTTAAAATATTCTATATATAATATTTGAAATGCAAACAGATATTTGAAGTCATTCATAAACAAGCATTTTTATATATAATGTTTTCCTGATTCTTAGATACAGATTTTATATTATTCACAATTTTTACATTTAAAACTTTAATGCAGATAAAATACATTTTTTTTCTTTTTAAAAAATATGTATTCAAAAGAAATAATTGATAGAAACTCAAGAATCAATAGTTCTTTTAAGAATTAATAACTGAAGTACTTTTCAATGCATAATGAAAAATTAGGCAGAAATACACAAAAGAAATAATAGCATTTTTTCTATACCATTTTTTTCATATCTTCTTTCTCCCATTCAGCTGTTTCTTTCATCACTTCATGCTCCTAAACAAATACAGTTTTATGCAAAACTCATTTTTCTATACTCACATTAATAATACACATAAATGTATTAATGGCATAAAAAGGAACATAGGAACTTTCCAGCTGCCTTAAATTTAGATTGCTATAATGTTTTACTTTATAGAATACATTGTGCAACAAATTAAATTTCAAACACATTTCCATTCCTTGACTAGTTATTATTCTAGTAGGATAATAGTAATGTTAATATTAATAATAGATGTTAATATTAATTTGTAATTTAACAGTAACCTACATAATGTACAATCAAAACCATGAAAATTGACTTTAACTTTATACATATATATTTTCCTAAATTCTAATGAGATAGAAAATAAAGGTGAAAGAAAAACAAAATGCTTTATCTCAAGAATAATAATGGATTGTACCATGTTTTATGGTCTTCTGAAAGCATCCTGGTTATTTAGAAACATTCAAAGGACATTAGATTTGCAACAAGAGAGAGTGAAAAGGATATTAGATTTGCATAGATTTCTACAAACATCCTTTATCAAATTCCAATATCTAATCAATTTAAGAAGGAAAAAGTTATAATGATTGATACATTTTTTATATATTAAAAATATCAATTTAAAATCTTTAGTTTATATTTATAGGCACAAAAGAGCTGGGAGGGGAAAAAAAAAAATTAAGAACATTTTTTTAAAAAATGTGTAATTTCAATTATTTTTTATTCTTTCACAAGGAATAAGAATTTATTTTAATTGACAGTTACATACAAAAAACTGTCTATTGACATAGCAAACACATTCGTATAAATCTAAAAAATTCACTATTAAATTATCTCTTTCAAAGCATGAATCAAATTGAGTAAAATCAAAGTGGGTAGAAATGCAATAAATTAGAACACACTAACCTGTCTGATAACATTCATCATCTCGTCATCTTTATCAATAGAAGATGATGAGTGTGAAGGTTTCATTTGTACAGATGGTTCATTTGTTTCAACAAGAGAGACATTATATCCATCACAAACTATCAGACGAACAGAATCGCATGCTGTACGCAAAGCAGTAATGGCCTCTTGATATGTGGCACCAAGTAAAGAAGTTTCATTTACCTGTCAAAAACTTTCATTTACTTCATTTTCAAATAAAACCAAAATAAAAATTTTAACCGTTTATCTAAAGGTTTAATTATTAAAAAAATTAATCAATAGAATTTAAAGTTTGTTTTAATGTATGAATGCAAAAATCATACCTCCACTATCCGCATGCCAGGCTGCAAACGTCCATCTGAACCAGCAGCACCATCACTATTAACCTTAAAAAAATAAACAAAAAAGTATTTGAGATTTAGCAGTTCCATTGTTATACAAGAATTACATGCATGGAAAAATATGAGTTTAGTTTGCTGCAAGATCTAGATATTTAATAATAAAATAGATATTCCACAATTTAAATTTAATATTTACAAGCTATCCTATTCTTTAAAAAAAAAAAAAACATTTATTTCTTTATCAAGATGTAAAAGATACAATCTTTATCCCAATAAGAATACTAAAAACAAGATTACTAGATAATTTATTTTAGCATTAAAAAGAGGTACAATGGAAGTTTCTACTTTACCTGAATAAAAATATCAAGATTATACACAATCTGACTTTTGTAAATATTAAGAAAAAAAAAAATGTTAAAAAAAATCTTATACTATGATCTAAATTTGCATTCAATAAAGCACCTTATATTCTTAAAAGTTACAAATTTACATTACAGTAAGGAAAATATGCACACAAGCGTTGTCAGAGATTTAAAAAGAAAACTGCATCAATTATTTATATCAAAATTAAAAACTGTATCACAAAATAATATATTTTTTGCATAAAATCAGAATGAATGCTTCAAAAACTTGTTTACCCAAGAGATAAAGATACCCTCATCTTCTTTATCATGTGGATTACCAGGCTGGCCTCCAACACCTCCTTTAATTCCCATTCCCAGTTTCTCTGTAGGATGCTTGTTAATAATTATTTCCTGCACAGATTAGAAAAAGAAAGTCATTAAAAATGATCATCAAAGGCAATTAAAATTAAGCATTATAATTTTCAAGGACTATCATAAATGATTGGCTGGCAGTAATTTTTTCCATACAAGATTTCCCCCCAAAAAAGGGAGCAAGAGTTTATTTTCTATTTTCAAGACTTTATTTAAATAACATATTTAGAAGTATCCTCCCAATTACAGAATTTTATTAAAGGAAATAGGTAACTGTGTGAAAACAATCTGACTTTTATAAATATTAATAATAAAATGTTCAAAAAATTAAAATCTTATACTATTGCCTAAATTTGCATTCAACTATGCACACCTAGCATTTGACACATCAGTCAACAAATTTGCAGAATTATGTTTACTTCTTAATTTGGAGACAGCTTAAGACAAATTTAGATAAAAACATTTTTTTTTTTTGTAATACAATTTAATTTACTGCAGAAAAACTGACATATGCGACTATTGACATTCAATCTTCATAACTTGAAAGAAATTCATTCATTGCATACATTCCATTTTGATAAGAGCAATAATATCCATTTAATAAAATAGGAGAGATAAATTTGGGAAATTGATTATTTAAAATATTCAGAAGAAATAGTGCAAAAATCCAAACAGAAAATTCAATTGCATGACAATAAACTTTCAAAAAATACATTCCAGTAATAAGGAATGTTTAGAAATACTGACAAGTTATATATTTTACATAATCATACTGCAACTGCCCTAATATGCAAGTACTATTAAAATAATGCAACTTATTAAAAAAGTGCCTTTTAAACATTTCATAAAATCTTAATGCATTATTATTATTTCCTGATTCTGTACTCTTGCTAACCTACTATAAAATGCTATATGCTATAAATTACTATCTGAATAGCACAACAAAAGATTCGACCAGCATAAGGCATGAAAAAGTGGTCTAAATCAATAAATTAGTCTTTTTAATATTTCTGCAAACTTTGTAGGTAAATGCATGAAACTGTTTTCTCATAGACAAATAAAGTTTTAACATTTTACTCATCGTAATTTTTCATAACGAGACCTTATACAAATTCATTATCTTTTTTTAAAACTTTCTACAATTGTTATCTATAGAAACCTATGTATACAATTTACTTTATTTAAAGAAACATTGCGATGGGAAGTACAAAAACAAGTCTTTCATAATATGCATAGTA
>JAPMOQ010044143.1:122751-162056 GCA_026543055.1 Argiope trifasciata | reverse complement strand
ATTGCGATGGGAAGTACAAAAACAAGTCTTTCATAATATGCATAGTAATAATATTTAAGGAAATAAATATTTCTTTCGCTTTTTTAAATACCTTGCATATGAAGATCGAAGTTGCATCATACAAATAAATAAAATATAATTATTATATTAAAAATACAAATTTTCAAAAATCAAATCTGTGTATATGTGATATTTTAGCTGAAATTTTGTACTTCACAGAATGCATAAACTTAAAGAAAAGCAGAGGAATTGACTGTAATTAACAGGTAATTATTCCTTGATGGCATAACAGAAAGATGGATAGTAATAACAAAAGGTAAATTCAAAATGGATATCAAAAAATGAGAAAACGAATATATAATCATTTCTAGCATACTTCACATCAAATATTGAAAATTATTAGCATAGATATTTCAAAAGAAAGCACAAAATGCTAAATATGTTTGATTAAACAAAAGGATTCTTGGGAAATTTATTTTATAACTGCTCCCAAGACAAGATAAGAAATTCTTACCATTACATTTCAGTAGTTCAGAAAACCAGCAGTAAAAGTAGTTAGTAAAAAGAAGTTGTACTTACAGTGAAAAGTAGCCACAATAAATGGATAAAGAAAGTAGATTGATGTGCATGCACCATCACCATGGAAACTTGATAAAGAAAATAGTGTAAAATATGTTTGCCAGATTTATGAGCATTTAAGAAATAATTTAAGGCAGTAAAAAAAGGCGAACAAAAGCTATTACTTAATTGATAAATAAAAGCTCATTTTCATTATAAGAATTTATGAAAATTATACATAGTTGTGAGGTTTATACAAGAGAAATTTTTAAGCTAGTAAATTAGAAGAAGCTAAATGCATGCAACAGATCATTCTACAATTCCTATCATTTATTTAAATTCTGCTTACTGTAACATCAATAATAAAAGACAAATAAAATAGCAATTTTGACGGATATTAAAATGCATGCATATTAAAATAGATTATCTACAAAAACTCCTTTTTCATTTCATTCATTAGTCTGTTTTAATTATTATTAAATACGAATAAGAAGCTATATTTTTATGTTTTATAAATTTAAAGTTTCAGAATTTCTCTAAATAATCAAGGAATACTCAAGAAAAACCATAAGAGAAAAAAAAAACATTCTAAAAACTAGTCACTATAACTATTTTTATTGAAAACCATGAACTTTAAAAATCCTTTACTTTATCATCTTCATAATAAAATAAATCCATATATTAATAATAGTTAAAACAGCTGCTCCATTTTACCCTCTCCCCACTGTTGAAAATGAACATAAGAATTAAGAAAATAGTTTTTGTGGTTTTGAAACAAATTCTCTTGCAGGATCTACATAATCAAAAGCCTTTATCTAAACATGCAAGCTTTTTTTACACTATAATTAATCTCATTGGTTATGATTTAATTAGCTGAAAAAATCCAAATTTTGAGGATTTACATTTAATAAAAAAGAAATAGACATGAACAAACTTTTGATATGAAAACACAGCCTAAATATTTAAATTGCGATTATTAGATATTTAAGGTTTTACTTCAGTTATACATGCATGGTTTGTACTCCTAATTACACAATACAACTTGTACTATAATACACTAAAGAAATGAAACAAAATACATTTGCAATTTGAAAGCAACATCAATTTCAACAATTTTTAAACATGCATAACATACAAAATGTGAAACATTCAAGAGGAACAAATAAAATCACCACAAATATAAAAGGTTAGAATGAATCTCTAAATAGTTATCTACACAGCATAGTATTCAGGATTGCATGCAAAAATCTTTTGAAAACAAAATGCAACTGCAACACACAAAAGCAAAACAAAAACCAATATCACAAGGCATCAATCAAAATCTTTACAAAATCTATTAATATATAAATTTATATTATCTAAAATATCAATTTAGAAAATTTAAAATAATTAAAAACTATCATAAGCCAAGAGCAAAATACAAAAAGGAATTTATATAACATTTTTGTGCTTGTCCTCAATTCTTCCAAGATCATTTAATGATAAATTTGAATTTATATTAATTTCTTCAAAAAAATTTAGCTCCATTGAATACATATGTATTAAACATAAAAAATACAATATTAAATGGAATTTATAATAATCCCAATAATGTAATACATAGTTTTATATCCTAAAATGAATTTTTCCCTAATATATATTTTTAAAAATTTTAATTTAGACAAAAATTCAGTAAAGATTTTAAAGTAAAAGCAACACAAATTAAATATGTGTTATCCATACATATTAAATTTACTTATCATTTGCCATCCTCTACAAAGGTCATGAAGACTAAAACCAAAAAAAGAGAAAGGGAGGATACAAATTTTTTTTTTTTTTTTTTTTTTTTAAATAAGTTTTATTTCAAAAGAGTTTATTCTATGTTATAATTTAAATAAGAAAAAATATAACATTTTTTAATACTAGAGTTATTGAATTAATTTTTATTTTATTTTTTAAAAAAATACTTTTTTCCCCCATAACACATCAAAAAAGGAATTTAAATATCTAAATCTATAGTTTACAAGTAATAGTAACACTTAATAATCCTGCAAATTTTTTTTAAAAAAGGAAAAAATATGAAATTTATAACTTGGAAACAAATGGTGTAAAAAAATATTCAAGAATCAAGTCTAACAGGACAAGACAAAACTTTATTCATCATAAAAGTCACAAAGAACTATAAACATTCATGTCAAATACAGAAGAGTAGATGAAGTATTTACAAATGACTTAGTACCAAGAATGATCAGTATATTGAATGTAGTATACAAGTTTTGAATTTTGTTCCTGTTTGTGCTTATAGAATGAGGTTTACAATGCATTTCAGAGTAATACTTCTGTCACAAACATTAAGTTACAGAATATATTAAACAAATGCACTGTACAAATACTTGGACCCAACAATTTAATATGAGGAAATTAAAAGGAAAATCTTGGTTATGATAACTCGCTGCATTCTAAGATAAGGAAAGCTTATAATAAACACAAACTTTACAGAAATACATAGAAATAGAAGATTCAACCATATTATATAATTTTTCTCAGTTAAAAATAATTATCATGGATACATTTAATACTAATGAATATATATATTTTTTACTCTCCAAAAGTTAAATCTTAAAATTTATAAAATATTTAAATAAATTAAGAGTATTTTATGCATGAAAAAGTTAAGATGCATTTCCCTATCAACCTATAGTTACTCAATTTTCCAAGGAAACTAAAGGCAAAAAATAAAAAAAGAAAGAAAGGTGGGGAAAAAAAAAAGAGGCCCATCAATGATTTTGGAGTAAATTCTCAATATTAAATTTATATATTGTGAATTATACACACAAGAACATATATTAGTTTCTGAAATAAGCTAATGTAATTTCATAAAAACTAATTTATTAGGATGGCAACTAAATAACAAAATTAAATAAGATGAAAAATTAAAAATTCTTTTTTGAAAATATTCTTTTATTAAATTAAGAATTGATAATTTTGATTACCTTTTTCCAACTTTCAGACAATATAATAATCCCATGCTCATAAACATTTCAGTCATTCAATGAGATAAATCATAAGCTGCATTACTAAAAGTCTAGCCATTTAAAGAGAACAGCATGAAACAAAACGAGTGGAAACATGAAATGCAAGATCAAAGTTGACAGCATATTCCAACCTAGATTCCATAACTTTGAGCAAATGAAAAAAGATGTATAATCATGTTCAATACCTCATACAATTTGCCAATTCTAAACATTTTTCTTGAATGCATCTTTCAGTTAGGTCAGTTGTTCAATGCACTCTTTAACCATATTATTTCTTGATAAAACTACGAAGTGCAGAATTTCTTCATAATCCTACAAAACTGGCAGCACAATCTTTTTTTTTTTTCTTTTTCGAGTGGTGAGGTAAGAGCAAATCTTTCTGAAATTTTGCATGCAATGCAATAATGCTTTTAACATGTTTTTTTAAAATCAACTTTAACAGAATGGCCTATTTTTGAGTTGGAAACCCCAAGGGGAAAAAAAAAAAAAAAAAATGATAAAAGTCATTTTAAATGCTGCCCTTTGCAAAACTTTATTTTCATATATAGGGCATAAAATTTCTAGTAACATTGCAGCTAACTCCTGCCCTTTCAAAAATACATTAAAATATATCTGAAAACTGCATTCTGTTTTTTCCTTTTTAAATTGTAAAAAAGAATAGCTGACTGATTGATCCAATTTTCTTAATCTATAGAAATTAGTTGTCAAGCCAAAGTTATATATAAATTTTAATGATGACAGGTTCAAAAATTTCAAATTTTTCCATAATAAATAATGATTTAGAAAACAACAACAATAAGCCATCCAGCCATTCTTTTATTAATAAATTTTTTCCCCATTTTCTATTCCTAAAGAAAAGAGGGAGGATGTAAAAATGCTAACACCATTGATTATAAAAATATAATTTTCTCGATTAACATCAAAAATGAGTTAATTAAACATTTGATTTTAAAATTTCATATATTCACTTAGTACAAATAGCTAAATGGTTATATAAGGCTAAACAATACACAAAAGCTACTGATCCAAATTACAGTAGCAGAACAGAATCAATCTCAGAATAATGGAAATTTATTTAAAGCTAATTAAACAATTTGATCCAAATATTAAATATCTTTTAAAGTAACCATAATAAAAAAGAGTATTTTTCTGAAGTTGTGAAAAGTACAAGCCTTCCTTACTTAAACCAAGATATATAATTCTTGTATAAAACATTTTTCATATGAGATTAAGTCAAGGTTTTGCCAATACGCACACTTTTTCTGCCTTTCCATTTTTTATAATATAAATCATTGAGATGCCTCTTGCATTCATACATATAAAAAAATACAAAGAAAACCCTAAGTTATGAAATGGATTTTGGAAAGTAGACAAGATTGATGAAAGCAATCAAATAGTGTCATTTTCTTGTATATTAAATGATGATTTAAAAAGGGTTTCTACGTATAACACGAAAATTTAATTAGATAAGCTTTCTATCAGATGAACTGAAATACTTCTGTACATTTTTTCTTCATTACTGTTGGCATATTATGCTCATTCCTTTAATGGAATGAAGAGAAAAGTTTGAAAGATATGCAAAACATTATTGCTACAATATACAGAAAACAAGTAGTTTCTGTCAAGCCTTTCCTGATAATTCCAAGAATGATATTACGGTAGAGTATAAATATAATTTTTCTATTTGTATTTGTCATTATTGCTTGAAGAAGACGATATTTGCAAAAATATAACTCTTTAAAAAAATTTCAAAGACTTCAAAAATGCTAAATATTTCCAAGTTAATTAAAATTCACAGCTGATATATCTGAATATTTAAACAAATGTGTGTGTAATTAGCTTTGAAGTAAAAAAATATATATATACCTGTATTGACCACTAAAGACAAATAAAGGTCAAAGATAACATAAGAAACATTAATTTATGATTAAGCATTATTACAAATTAAATAATTCTATACAAAAAAATAAGAAAAACGTTCGTGTCATTCATTTTGATAAAAAGAAATTGAAAAAAGAGGAATAAAATATTCCCGAGTTTATAAGCAAAACAGAATGTTTATGATATTTCTCGCACAATTTTTCAAAATTTAGATACCTTTCAATCATTCAACTGAGTTTTGAATTTGAAACTTATATCGTTGGTGTAAAGAAACATTAATATCTTTTAATTGGAATGTTTATGAAACAAGGAGGAGATCCCTTTTCAAATAAATGAAAAATCAAATTTCTTTAGATACTCAGCTATGAATCTAATCGTATACTTAAAGCAAATGGAATCAACAAAAATAATTAAATCATCAGCCTGGAGATAAAAATATAGAAAGATTACTACAGGATAAGGAGTGAAATCCTTATTATTAGCACAGCATTGCATTACCTCATAACAAAGGTAAAAATTCTATAGAACAAGTAATCATATTGTCACTAAGTTTAAAGAACAATTAAAACTTAATAGAACTTTAGGGCAGAATCTGTTATCTTACTTAATAAGGGACTTCTTAAATCAAAATTCACAATGAATTCAAAATTTTCTTTAGAAATATAATTACTTATATTTCAGGATGATATCTATCATTACTACAGCTTGTTGAAATAGTTATTAAATGTATGAGCAACAGCTGCACTCATGCAGCTGAAATTTTTATGAATACAAGAGGCTCTTTCATTTACAAAGCACACTTAAGGCACATATCTATAAGCACTGCATGAAACATTCAATGTCTTTATATATCATCTCAGAGCATCACACTAAATCACTATTGCTCGATTAATTGTTTCGTTGTGAAAAGTAAAATGGCAGTGCTTGTAAAGTGATATAGTAAATTTAAATATTAATTGGAAAAACTCATTTCATTTGACCAACTATTTAAACATGCATCTATTATACCAAAACTATCCTTTAAAAGCAACAACAACAAAATATAACTTACTATACATATCAACATAGAATGATCAAAAAAATTAATCTGATCTAACACTTTTATGAAAACAATCTTGCTTTAAATCACATTCAATAGATTCATTTGAATGCCAAACATATAATCTGATGCAGCAAATTGAATTTGTTGGGAGCTGCAGTTTAATGCGAAAATCTTAATTAAAAATATCAAATTAGAAAGCATGAAGGGGAAATAAATAAAATGGGATTGAAATTTTCATTAAAAAAATCTAAATATGAAAAGAGGAAGAAATAAAATTAATCATGGAAGCATTATTTGGCATTCAAATTATATAATTCAACTCAGAATGTAATAATAATAGTAATATTTTTGAGTATCAATAGGGCAAATTCAAATGTTTCAAAAATAAAAATTAGTAGTTGGAAATAACCTCATTTACTAATTTATGAAAAATTAATTTTTCCGAAGGAAATGATTACATTGGAAACTACTCATTTAAAAGAAATTCCTGGCCAACTTCATTTTCATTAAATTAGTACAAAAACGACATGCTGGTAATAACAGAAAAAAATATATGTATGAAAATTCTGATATGCAAGTTAAAAAGTTGGCTAGAAATCTTAATAAACAAAATTATGTTAATTCAGTAGTTTTAAATATTTTTTAAGAATGCCTCATTATAGAATCTAGTTTTTAAAAAGTGGGCATCTTTTAAAAGCAGAATATAATTCATTCTTTTTAAAGGAAAAGACAGTCCATATGAAGACAATAAGCATTGCCTTATGTAATGAAGAACTGAAAAGTGATTTTGAGCAGACAGAGTAAAATACAGAGTTTTTAGCTGTAATTGAAGCACTAAAGAATACAGTTTTAAAAAAGTACAATAAAGAATAATTTTAAGTTTTCTTATGCAAGATGATTTCAAGCCAAAAGTCAATAGATTTAGAGTCACTCAATTCATTAAGCTGCTCACATTTGAAAGTAACACTTTTGTCTGTACATACTAACAATATAATAGCAATTCATGTAAAAAATTTCTATTTCAGTTAGAACTATAATAGTGAAATTCTGTCCATTTTTACAATAGCAAATTACAGGAAATATTTAATTAAAAATTTCTGTTATCACAGATATGCACATAGTAAACTCATTTAAAGATTTGAAGCAATAGATTTAATTTTTGGTATATTTCCATTAGTGCATTAATTACCAAATCATTCATACGTAGCCAAGAATAGAGACCTTGTGGTTGCATATTTTGCAATAAAAGACATCTATAATTTGCAAGATATCATTTTGGTAACCTTCACTAATGGAAAACTAACTAATATTTTTTCTTAGGATTAATTTGTACTCTTTGAATTAGAAAATCCAAATCAATAAAACCAAATGAGATCTTGTTTTTGAATTAAATTTATAAAATACATCATAATCCAACTTTTATTTTCCAGACTGAATCTTATTTTCCCTCTTGTTATTACACAAAAATTTTAAAATTCATTTCTAAATCTGCTATTACCTGCTCTAGCCAGATTTTGAAGTATCATTAAAATTTTTTATTTTCTCTCAAGGGATTCAAAAGCCATCTTATTAATTATTTGAACATTTGACTATACTTTAAATTTTATATTCCGCTTATTTCAACCTTAGTATGTATAAAATAATTTATTTCCTTTAATTAAAATGGGCATTAAGTAATTAAACTTTTAATAAAATGGATAATAAGATTCAATCATACAAAAATTAAAACAGAGGAAAGAAAAAAGAATTATTAAGCTTTTACACTTATTTTATACATCAATCCAACAGTTCAAACATCAAAGAACATTCACAGAAGCATAAAAAGGTGTTCAATAAACCTCAGAGATATATGCATCAACTACAAATTTTAAAATGATTTGAGAAAGATCAATATTTGGTTAATTGCAAGAATTCGACAACAAATATTCATTTCATCGTAATGTAATGAATTCACACAAAAATGAATTTATACAAATATGAAAAATACTGTTTCTCATGAATTTCTTATTAGAAAAATACTCATATTACTGAAGAAAGGGAGCATGATACTCAATTCATTAGTGAAAGAAATGCCTTTTTCCCATGAAATAATTTCCATTTCAGAGCAATATTAAAGAAATTTCTTAATAACTGTAAACCATGAAAGTTATTTCAGGAATCCATAAATAAGGAAGGAAGGGAGGTGAAAAACTATTCTGCTTCATACTGATTTAAAATAAAAAAGGCTACTCTTTCAGCACCATTTAATGCTAGAAAAACAATGTGTGCAAAATTTTGAATTAACAGTGAAGAGTTTAACTTTTAAGTGGGCTATATCAATATAATAATCATCCACGCCTGGGCTAGAATAAGCACCACAGTAAGGCACAAAATTTTAAACTCTGTTCTAGATAGATTTTGTATATTATTTGCTAATTGAATATATTACAATAGAAAGAAAAAAAAAACACTAGTACACAATACACATCAAATATAGCTATCTACAAGATATTTGGGAAAAAATATTACAGCATACTACGATTCAGTACGTAATTATCACAGAAATAATG
Organism: Argiope trifasciata; assembly: GCA_026543055.1. NCBI lineage: Eukaryota > Metazoa > Arthropoda > Arachnida > Araneae > Araneidae > Argiope > Argiope trifasciata. Next base: position 153,012 of record JAPMOQ010044143.1, on the reverse strand, counting down.
ACCAGCAAAACTTAAGATAATACACCAAAAATTCATAAACAAAAAGGCATTCAAAGAGGGTAGACAGTTTTTGCAGTTAAAATTACATGAGACATTTTCTCATAATATTAAACAGTATGGAAGCGAATCACAAGAAAGCTTGATTCCTTAAGTACTTCTAGAACTCAAAACAGTCAGCAAACTAAAACAATATGATACGAGAATACAAAATTCTGAAACAAACTTTTACTATTAAAAAAAATAATTTAGAATAAAATGTTCAGAAAATAATTAAAGACAAAATTATAGTTTGAAGACAACCGACTTAAAAAAATATAGCATTTATAAATTAATAAAATAATAATAATTAAAAAAACTAAACATTTTTCACTGATTACAAAAAATTCTTTTATTAAATCATTACAAAAATAATAGAAATAAAATTAACTTCCGACTCAAATCTAAAAAGTCATTTTCAATGATTATTATTAGATTGGAAAATGTCTTTTATAGCCAATTCGAGAACGAACTGCTCAAACTTTTTTAAATAAAAGAATGATGCACAATTTGGATTAAAAAAAATCAGATTCATAAGACAATAAATAATCACATCTAAAACCTGATAAAATACTTTGCAAGTAAATAAATAGATGAAATTTGCTGATTTAAAAACTAATAATCAAGCATGCTGATTAAAAGCAATTAATTGTGAAACAAAACATGTTTCATGGTTTACAGTGTGATGACCTAAATAGGAATTGTATGTTACAAATTACTCTCCCCAAGGGGAAGTGGGGACCCTACCTGCCAACCTTGAGGCAAAGGGTCATGACGGACGGTCAACGTCATTTCATAGGTAGGAGCGAGAAGTGCCATCACTGCATCCTTATGTGAAGCTTGACACACATCAGCACCATTGACCTGGAAAAACAGCACAAAATACATAACCAAATTGCAGCAGCATTTCCACTTTTGATCCAGTATAAACAAAATTTTTTTAAATGACACTAAAAACTCCAAAATTAATTTAACTAATATAAATGATGTTAGATTATTTTTAAGAAACATAGCAGAAAAATAGAAACAAAAATAATTAAGAATCTTTTATATCAAACTAATATAAATCGCACATTTGAAAATTAAAAGGCTCCAGTTTAGCCAATCTGCTTTATAAATGGAACTTTGAAGATTAAAAACCTGCTCTATAAATAGAATTTTGGAAATTAACATTTCTAAAAGATCTCTAATTCAAATTTTTAAACAAATTGGTTGGATATTGCATAACAAACAGCAAAATTTTAATTTACAGTTCCAAGATTTCAAAGTGCTTTTTCTTTTTAATATTCAGCATCAAAGGAACTAATTCATATTCATTAATGAGATATCCTCCAACAGTGGAAATTTAATAAAAAGTTTCTTTAAATTTGAAAAAACATTAATACAGTCTGTAGCTGAACGTTACAGTAGAAATTTTGTCGAATTGACAATTTTGGTCATCAAACATGGCTATTAGTTTTCAAAGAAATTTTGTTATTTACATGTGCAATGCCAGGAGGTTTGGATTTTAGATTTGAATGCCACAATTATGACTTTAATTTGAGAACATAAACAAACCTTAAAAGGGTTTCAGAAATTTATCCTCACTAAATAATTAAAATATCAGATATACACGAAATGTTTGTAGATCTAGAATTGATTTAAAGAATATCAAGTAGAAGAATTGGAATTTAGAAAATAAATTTTTATTGCTTCTTGAAAGAATGCAATAATTACTTTTTTCACTTGGTGCAAAATCCAAAATTAGCACATACACATTATATATATATATATAACTTTTATGGTCATTAAATAAATTAAGATTTCAATTTATCTCTATACTAAAGTTTTTTTTAAAATAGATATTTAAAAGATTCAAACCAGTTAAAAAAAAATATTTAAAGGCACATTTCAGAAAACTTATTAAAAGACAACTATAAAACTTACTTTTAAGAGCCTATCGCCAACTTTTAATTTTGCTGTCTTAGCAGCTGCTCCTTCTGGGACAATCTAAAATGAATTGACAGTAATAACAAACTAATAAAATTTCATATTGAAATAATTTCAAATAACAAATATCACTACATGATTAAAATTTAAAACTTCTAATATTAAATGATAATAAGTCTGATACTTTTAGTGCCTCCCACCAGAATCAAACAGTAATTGTATAAAATCTATTTCTTGGTACAATTTCACTTTTCAATATATTGGGCTACCGAATAAGATTTAATTATATTAGTAATTTTTATAAGTAGCAAAAAGATTGATTTAGTTTAGCTTAAAAGTTTATGTCATTATCTCTTCATATGACTCATGAAAAATCACTGAATTAATTATAGACCTAACTTTAACACTAAGATATATATTTTTCCAGGCCAACTATTGTGTCATCAAAAAAAAAAAAAAAAAAAAAAAAAAAAATGACATCCACACATTCTTAAAATATGCTGCATTGTGTACTGATCATCACCAGTGAGCAACTTCTAATTAAACCAATTCTGTGGATCTACATTTTATTTCAGTGGAAAGAATAGTAGGTATTTCATCCTCCCGCCCCCTTCTTGAGCTCCATTTTCTCTAGGAAAATTTTTTACATAAAGAAATGTTATTTAAACCCTTTATTTGACTAAGTCCGGTACAACGAACAATCAAATAAATAAAATCTGGTAGGTTTATGAAAACTTCTATATGGCTTAAATATCTAACAAAAACTTCAAAATATATTTCTATGGTGGTAAAAAGAAATAAAATTCTTATTTGGCAACACTGTATCTGTCCGTTTGAGACAAAATATTTGAAAAAACATCTTGCCAAACTAAAGGTTAAAATTCATGTTCCCAGAGTTGAATTCTTTTTTGTTCCTTTCTTAGAAAATTACTTTAATGATTCAGAATGAACTTTTATGAGAATGTGAGCTCACTAAGATAATGCCAACACAAAACATAATAGAACAGATAAAAATGTCAACAGAGAAAACCAGAAAAAGGAAAACAAGAAAAAAGCATTTCTTTTAATGTTTCTAAAAAGCATAATGCAAATAAATACCTTTGATATAAAAATGCCAGGTTCTCCTGCACCAAATGGATGGCATGAATGATCGACACCTCCAATGATGCTCAAGCCTAAAGGACCACCTGCCTTCACAAGACTCACTTCCTAGAAATTTATACACATAAAATGATTTTTACATTTTATAGATGCCAATAAAAACAAAAAAATTAACATTATAAAATGTAACATATAATTTACATTTTAACTTTTTTTTCATTATTCATATACTACAAACACACTTATCCTAAAAATAGCAAAGAAACTGTCCCACACATACCTCTACTTCACCACTGGCATTTACATGATTCAAACAATTCATTTTAGAGAAACCACATGTTGTACTGTCTTTCACTGACTCCTCAGTCTTTCCGTGATCAACATTATTATAAGTTTCCGTTGTAGCATTAACGATTGGCGACTGAGTTGAAGTGTGAGTGGGAATGGGTTCCAAATCCAGGGGATCGTTTCTTAGTCCAGGTAATTTAGTGTAAAGCGAGAAAGTAGGTTTCGAATCTGCAGAAAGTTCAGGACGCTTGTACGATCCAGTATAGGAAGGTCGATTGGCCATATAAGAACTGGAAGAATAAAATTTCGGTGTGTAGGGTCGAGGCAGTCCGATAAGTTTGGGGGACTTCTGGCCTAACAATGATGATGATGAAAGAGATATGGATGATTTGTCAGGCAAGTGTGGAGTATTTGGATCTCTTGGTACCAGCTATAAAATAAAAAATTATAAGGATATATTTTATTTAAGAAAAAGCATAAAATATTTTACTAAACAAATTTTATGCATTAGGGTATAAATATAATAAAGAAAAAAAGTTTTTGAAAAATGGATGTTTATTACTGAATTAAAAAGTGAAAATTTTTAACACTAATATCATAAAATTTTGAAATAATTCTATTTGTCAGATTTATTACAAGTAGCACCTCTTGTGTGGAATAAAAATTTAAGTCAATATTAAAAAAAAAAACTGATTTTCAAAATATTTATGCAGCATATTTGCCATTAATAACACATACATGTCCAAAATTTTAAAAGTGAATTAAGAAAATGAAAAATCAGTTACAAAATTCTACTTTTAAAAGAAACAAATTATTGTTCAAAGAAATTTGTTTTATAAACAGTAAGCAGATACTTTTTTTAAAAAAAATATATTAGCTTTATATAAAAAGACTAACTTTTAAAATGGTCTTTCTGGTTTTAATCAAACAAATATACAAAGAAAGCATGGCACTTCTTCCAGTAAAGGAAATTTTGTAATGAATATATTTTTATTCTTTCATTACGAAAACGAAAAAGCTCAATATTGAGGTATTATCAGATTTACTTTATTTGAACAATGACATGCAGCATCTCAATCCAGAAAATAAAATAAAAAAAGAGAGGGAGGAAAAACATTCAAATCTCGAGAGTTTTAAAAGGGAATTTTAACCCAGACAGCAGTTTTGATTTTGGAATGCATTCCACTAATATGAAAAGATGTGCAACGCACAAAGTTAAAATTAAGCATGAGTTTGAAACGATCAGAAAATGATACCCAAAACTCCTATATATCTCACATATCAATTTATATAAGTTTTAATTCCAATAGATCAAAAACTTTATTTTCCATTGTCATTAAAGTATAATTTATTCATGCAATTACCTTCTTATTTGTCAAATGTGACATTTTTAAAGCTCATTTATAATGTTCCATTACAAGAAAAAGATAGTTTATCAATACAATACTTAAAAATGCCTCCAATAAAATAAAAGCCTGTCCTAATTTTTCAAATTGTGTGTTTTTAAGATATTCAGCATCTATTAACAAATAACTCGTTATGCTAACCAATGATGCTGGGGTTAAAAAAAAATCTCACTCCCGATTACTTATTAATGTACATTTACAATCTTTCAAAGTAGCTTACTTTTTGACGCTGTATAACAAGACGAACAAAACGATCTAAACCACTGAGGAGAGAAACAGCTTGATCTTGCCGTGCTCCATCCATATCCACTCCATTTATTGTTAATACCTTATCTCCAACTTTTAACTTGCCATCTTTTGCAGCAGCACCGTTTTCAGCTATCTTAGCTATGTAGATACCCTAGGAAAAAAAAGCTAATTTAATTTTATAAATGACTCCATATACTATAAAAAGCAAATTTTCAAATACTATACATTTTTTTCAGAGAAAATTTGAAATGACAGAGTAATCAAGTTACCGAAAATTAATAACTAATCAATAAAGGTAATATTATAAATACAGAATGTAAAAAAACACCATCAAAATCTTAGAATGAAATCACCATAAGAAAATACTTAAGTTCCTTTTGCTTTTGTATCACAATATAAAGGGATGTTAGATTTATTATTACTTCTTGTGCATAAAATGTCCCCTTTTTCCAAAGGAATATATCTAAATTAAAATTTTTAAATGTCCTCCATTTGGCCACGTTGCAAATTTATGTTACATTTAAAGAGCCGACAAGACAGTTAGCTGTGCTAAAGGACTAAAATTATTAAAGAATCAAAATTATATGCAAAATCATAGCAGAGGTCAGAAAGATGAATTGACACAACAGCTCTGGCCCCATCTCTAATTCTGACCCAATTGAACAGACATGTTACAATTACCTATGGTTTAAGTTACTTTTTCTACATTAGAAATGACAAATTCTTTTAAGTACCCCAAACTCTTTTTCATTTTAAATGTTTCAGAAGCCTTCAATCAATCATTCAGAGTATTCATTTTTGTACATTGACAGTGAATTGAATATACATTTTTTCGGAAAACTGTAAGAAATAAATACAAATTTTGCATTAAAAATAAATGGAGAAAAAACATTTAAATAATTCATTGATAAAAATATTATAATGAATATTCTGCAAATGAGTAACCAAAGAATAAAAGTACACTAATGTGGTTAAGACACAGCTTAAACAATTTTACACATGATTTTTTTGTCAAAATAAATAAATAAATAAAAAATAATAATAAAAAAAATCTATCAATACAGGCAAAGGAGGTTTATAAAAATTAAATCAGCAAAAAAGATTTTTTTTCCCCATACATACAATACATATTATCATAGGAGAAACTTTATACAAAGAAAATTTATTCCTATACTGGGAACTTAAACTCCCCAAACTTTTATTTTATATTCAGAGATAATAGCTTTGAATAAAAAATAAGCAGATTTAAATGACTCTGTGCACCACAGGAGGTTTATACTAATGAGATAAGTGAAAAGATTATGAACATCAAGAATATCGACCTGGACAAAGTTTTGATATTATGTTAAGAATATGCATGAAAAATAATTAAGCGTGAAATGATAAAATCTTTTTAATCTAAGTAACTTGGCACAGATTTTTCCTCTTCAAATGCAAAAACTAGAAAATAATTTTTTTTTTTAATGCATTTCTTTAATACAGTCAAAGTTTCTAAATTTATTATTTTGCCTATTTGTAAGTCTTATTAAGACCAAAATAAGAAATTACATATACTTGTAAGCTTTTAATTTATAACTATAATTTTCAGATAACCCTGTTTTAAAAATATTTCATGACATTCAAATAAGAATAAACAACCATCTAAACTTACATCACCACCTCCCACATCATTCGGCCTCTCAACGATGCTCAGACCAAGACCATTCTGCTCTCTGATGAGTGTTGTATGTAAAATCTAAGACAAAAGGTAAAAACATCTTTAATAACTATTCTTTTTAACTGGCAAAATTATTATGTACCTCAGGAAACTCATTGCTGCTTAATAGGATACAAATCCGATGAAGTTTGAAAATAAAAATGAGTACCATTTAAAACCAATTTAAAATAGATTAAAATAATAATTGATTTTGATTACTAAATGCCTCTAATTCTGATACCTCCCCCCAATAATCAAAATTTTAAATAAAAACACATGAAATAAATAGACAGTACGTTCAGATTATTTAAAAACATATTTGATGTACCTATATCAAGAAAGTTGCTGGTACATAAGTTAAAACATTATAGAAAAATTAAAATTTAAACGCATATTTAATGCAAATAGTGTCAAATTACACACACAACATTTGTTTTAAATCTATTAAATGAACCATTTGTACTAAATTTAATATAGTTATACTAAACAAAATTAAATTTAAAAACATCATGAGAATTTTTTGTCAGTTTTCGGTATTAAAAAATGTTTAGACAATAATTTACTCTTTCGAATTAGTTATGCATAAATTACAAACAACAATTTTTTTTCCAAAGTTTCTCAGCAGACTAAACTGCTAAAAAAATTGCATCCCAAGAAACATCAAATGTTCTATAACAACAATAATAATTCATAATTTTTTTTTCTTTTTCAAAAAGCACAATAAATGCAGTTTACATTTAAAAAAAAGTTTTTTCTTTTCTTTTTTTTTTTAACCACTTTTTAGTCTGATAAATTTTGCAATACATTAATATAAACTCCTGTAGTAAATTGGTTTTAAAATTTCCCTATCAAACAAGGTTATGGATAGATTATTCTCTATCAAATGAAATTGGAATTTAATACAGAAATTAAGAAAACAAATTGAAATCAAATGAAACAAGAAAAAACTGTGATGAGAAAAACTCACTTCAAATTTGATATCGTAATCATCCGAAGCTTGCTTCCTGAATGAAGGTGATGCAGATTCGGATATTTTAGGAGCAGAATTTTCCTCTTTAGGTATATCAATAGTTAAGTTTAATTTATTTTTTGAAGGAGTGTCAGTTACAGCAGGTATTTTCTCTAATTTTTCAGATACAACTTGTTCTTTTACAGGTTCCTCGAGAACAGGTTCTGTTTTCTGTACAACATTGCTTTCAGAGGAATGTTTATGATTTTCTTGTAAGATTTCTTTAGCAGGTTCACTTTTAGAAATATGATTTGGTTCCTCAACATTACCATTTTCCAAGTTGTTGTTTGATGATGGTTCAATAGGAGACTGCAATGACAGAATTGGAAAAAATTAGTTATAAGCATATTTAAGAAAGCATAATAGTTTCATTATTATACAGACTTTTGAAAAATTTGTTCAATAAAATGAAGTAATATATATATATAATCTTGCAGTTTAATGAAATATGAATAGAAAAGAAAATGAGATTTTGCTATTTATTTTAAATAAACATATAGCATGCCTTTTTTCTCCTTCAAACTGTTTTATGATGTCAACTTTTTAAAGTACACAAATCCTATGAGATCATAAAAATACAAACTGTGTTACATCTTAAATTTATTTTTACAAAAACAGGGAATTTATTACAGAAAATGTTTTGAATAATTTATATGGTAGTTAAATGAAAGAGAAAACTTAAAAGGAATTCCACCAAGTATATCCTAATTTTTATCAGTAAAAAAGAAAACAAAAGTAACAAATCCCAAGAAGTATGAGTGTGTGCATGCAGGGAAGAATAATCTTTTTTATATTTTCAGGGTTCTAAGCAAATCAAAGTCAAAAACACCTACACGAGGTGGAGAGGCTGCAGAATCCCTCCTAATTGTCATGACCATTGTGCTTCCAGCTGCTTTTAGAGCATCCACAGCATCAAAATGTGTCACATTTTCAAGATCTTTCCCATTGACCTTATGAAAAAAATACACCATATGTTTTGTATCATTAAAATTATTAACTATTTAAAATACACTAACCAAGTAAAAAATTAAATCCAGTTTCTAGACGGAAAATATAATTTTAATAAAAATAATTTATTAAAATTTTAATAAAAATAATTAACAAGTATAATTCTAACAAACACAATATCAAAAAAGTTATTAAAATATAACATTTCTAGATATTGGCTATGAAGTTAAGCGTGTATTAAACTGAAAAAAGGGCTAACTTACTGACAAAATTTTATCTCCCACTTTTAATCCAGCTGATTCAGCAGGGCCCCCAGGGATAACTTTTGATACAAAAATACCCTGAAAGACATATAAATACACCTATAAGCTTATTATCATAAAAAATAATGATTTGTTATATATATATAGTATTGGGATCTGAGATATAGTATCGAAAATTCACAAACATTAATTTACGTTTTTATACCAGTTTAAACAAATATATTACACATTTTTTAAATTGAAAACAAGTGATCACTTTCCATTTAAATGATATATATACATAATTCGCTAAGTAAGGCAAACTGTTAAAAAACAGGAAAATAATATTTTGTTTTTCATAAAGTATTCAATGAATCCTAGCTTTTAACAATATTTTATAATTTTGATATATTAACAGTATCATTTTATATACAAGTACTCTCTAACTATAAAACATTTAGCATAACAAGTAAACATAAATTTCAAATATGCTTTAAAAAAATTAAATAATTTTCATTTCAAAAGAATTTTAAATCAAGAAATTTACCGCATCATCTCCTCTGTAGGGTGTTGATCCTATACCTCCAGCTATACTTAAACCTAGGCCAGATGAAGTTTTGTGAATCACAATTTCCATTTCTGATTCAGAAATGTCAATGTTGTGAGACTTTTCCTCTATGCCTGCAATCATAAGGAATCACATTATACAAAAAACTGAAACAATGCCCCATTAGAAAAATGCAAAAAATAAAAAGATCAATTGAGTACCGTTAGAGTTAAGATGTCCCTTTTCTACTTCCGAGTCTTGAGATAAAAGTGATTGTGAATTTACAGATGGTGCTGCATCATCAGTGAAATTCTTTCTTTCTGCCTGGGCTAATATTGCTAAGACCTTTAAAAAAAAAAACAAAAAAATATGAATCAGTACACTTAAAAATATAAACTGCGATTACAGAAAGCAATCACATTTGATTTGATAGTTTATTTCAATAAAAGTGTCTAGTTAAAAAATAATAATTCCAGAGATAAATTATAAATGCAACCTTCTTAATATCGGCATCTAATCTAATCGATCAGTAATATAAAAACAATGCCATATTGCATAATAGCACAGAAGAGTGCATATACATTTTAGGAGGGGGGGGGGGGATTAGTAGAAATTATTTTGCCTTATTACATCTTAGTTTAAACTCAAAATTTATATTTGGATTTACTAAACAAGTAAACAATACCTAACTTTTGCATTAGACTGACACTGAAAACAAAATATAGCTATTCCAAAATTATAAAACAGAATATATATTCACCAAATGACAGATATTTTACATCCTTAATGTGAAGCATTTATGAATGGGATTTAAATTACTAGTGACCATTATTACATGCATATAAATATTCCTCATCACATGACACAATATATATATACACTAAAGTGACAAAAGTCATGGGATGACTGTTAATATCGTGTCGGTCCTCCTTTTGCCCAGCGAGGTGCAACAACTCGACGTGTCATGGAGTCCACAAGTCGTTGGAAGTCCTCTGCAGGAATATTGAGCCATGCTGTCTGTATAGACGTCCATAATTGTGAAAGTGTAGATGGTGCAGGAGTTTGGGCACGAACAGACCTTTCGAGGATGTCCCATAAATGCTCGATGGGATTCATATCGGGCGATCTAGGTGGCCAGATCATGCACTAGAATTGTCCGGAATGTTCTTCAAACCAATCGCGAACAGTTCTGGCCCGGTGACATGGCGCATTGTCATCCATAAAAATCCCATCGTTGTGTGGGTACGTGAAGTCCATGAATGGCTGCAAGTGATCTGCAAGCAGCTGAACATAACCATTTCCAGTCAATGATCGGTTCAGTTGCACCAGAGGACCGAGTCCATACCATGTAAAAACAGCCCACACCAGCTTGAACAGTGCCTTGCTGACAGTTTGGGTCCATGGCTTCATGGGGTCTGCGCCACACTCGAACTCTACCATCAGCTCGTAACAACTGAAATCGTGACTGATCTGATCACGCCACGGTTTTCCACTGGTCTAGGGACCAGTCAATATGCTCACGAACCCAGGAGAGTCGCTGCAGGCGATGTTGTGCTGTCAGTAAAGGCACTCGAGTCGGTCTTCTGCTGTCATAGCCCAAGGAAGACAAATTTCGCCGCACAGTCCTATCGGACACGTCCCATATTGATTCCTGCAGTTATTTGACGAAGTGTTGCGTGTCTATTAACATTGACCATTCTACACAGACGTCGGCGGTCTCGGTCGTTAAGTGCAGGTGGTCGCCCACTGCGCTGTCCATGATGGGATGTGATGCCTGAAATTTCATACTCTCGGCACACTCTTGATACTGTGGATCTCGGAATGTTGAATTCACTAACGATATTCGCAATGGAATGACCCATGCGTTGAGCTCCAACTAACATTTCGCATTCAAAGTCTGTTAATTCTCGTCGTGCCGCCATAAATCACGAAAAACCTGTTCACATGAATAACTTGAACACAAATGAAAGCCCTGGAAAACGAACTGCGCATTTATACTTTTTCGCTATGATACTTCTGCCCTCTGTATATTTGCATATTGCTATCCCATTACTTTTGTCACTTCAGTGTATATATATATCCTGGAATAGTGCTTAAATGAACCAGAAATTTATTTGATCAAGTCACCAAAATGGAAATTTATAAAATTAGTGAACAATACAAAATACATGTCATACTAATTTGCATATGTTGTGGTATTATTCTACTAAGTGGACAATGAAATTAATTAACACAGCTTATTGTAATAATTGCAGATGGAACCACAATAAAACAAATATTTCAGAGTCTACAAAATAAGCAGCATACAAAAATGCAATTTTGCACAGATGAATGAAAGCTATATTTTAAATAATCATGATCTAAAAGAATTTACAAAGGTCTAACAGAGCCCTTATATAAGAATTTGTTCAGAAACATTCTGTTTCTTTCTTTATTAACTAACCTACTTACAAAAAATAAAGAAAAAAAAAAAACCCAAGTAAAAAGGCTTAACTTAAAACAGGATATTAAAGAATTAGTGCAGTTTTGATATTAATGCCATTTAAGAACCTAAAAGCATAATTTGCCAATGAACCTCTTAAAATTTTAAGAATTTACGTAGCAATAAATGTTTCAATTGTTTTTAAACATTAATTCACAGGAAACTAAACAATAGCAATACCTTCGACTCTAATGTTACCTTCTCATGATCCTTTTGAGAATCAATGAGGTTGATACGTTTGTTTTTAAGATGATGTGGAGTATCCCTCCGATGTAATTTGTTGGGTCGATCATTTTGATCCTCAACATCAGTATCAAAACCAACATGTTTTTCACTCTCATCATCCTAGAATTAAAAAAATAATAATCCCATTTCAGATTGTAGCAACATCTAACAAATAATAAAAGCCAATACAGATGTTGGGATTTTACACAGCAGATTGCTGTAGAATTGTCAAATTGTACTTTGAGAATCGGAGGGGGAAGAGACACCTTTTAGATTTTTAAAAATTTTCTTTTATAGTTCCAAATATTTTTTCGGGTATTAATGGGTTGTATTACTTCTTAATAATACCAATTTAACTGACATGCATTTAATTAAAATATTTCATATTTCAACAAATAAAAACATTTTTATCACTGCAAGGAAATTGTGAACATTTTTATAGTTTATATAAATATTCAACTACACATTTATCTTTAATTGTTGAAAACAAAGTCCTCAAAAGTATTAAGCATATTAGGAAATTAATAAGGTAATCACTTCAGAACTTTCTCCAGCAGAATCCTCATCCAATAAGTCCTCTCTCGTTTGTGCTCGATAGAGGGGTCGATTGGATTCAACATCTTCCACTGCCTCTTCTGGCATTTGCTCAACTTCTGGAAGATCATCTGAATCAGGGATATCTGCTAAACTCTGGACAGCATCTAAAACATCATTGAAATAATCATTAATATTTAAGAGCCATTTAAAGGATAACACAATGTTTCAAGCACAGAAATATGTCAGAAAGAACCAAGCCATTAGATTAAATCTACAAACCTTTGAATTGAGTAGCAGAGGTTTCAGAACTTGAAGATGTTACAGATGTTATACTAGATCTCTGAGGCCTAAAGCTGTCAACAATTTCATTTCCTTTCTATAAAAATAAACCATATCCTTACAGATAGAGGAAATATCAGATTGCCAAAGAACAACTTTTATATAAAAATACAATACAAAAATATTTAAATGCTAGTGTTACCACAAAATAAACACATAGGAGTTTTCCGCATTTCCCCCCTTTTTGCATATGAAGAGTTTAAAAAAAATGTGAAAACTACAAAGGGGCAAAGATAAATTGCCACCATATCAAATATTTGCAAACTTGTAATTTTACTTAAATTATTTATTAAATTTCTTAAAATTAGTACAAATAGTAATCAAATTTGAGGTACAGAAAAATTCAAAACACAGAAAAGTGATACACCAACAGCCAAGCTACAATTATAAATATACAAAAATGAAGTTATCAATCCATAATTTCTATTTTCTCATATATTTGTTGTAAAGAGAAAATATGGTAGGCAAAATTTTTGAAAAATATTTGATGAATCTCCATGTTTTAAATCTCCCTGAATTTGAAATACATTTTTAGAAAATGTCCATTTGTCTGTGACAAAAGATAACAGATTTTGAGCTAAGACAGTTGAAATTTGATATAGTGTCTTCATAAGAAATTTGCAGATTTTTATCAAATTGCAAGTAAAATCTGTTCAGAGTAAACCTGGTTGTCTCGCTGTTTAAATATAAATTAATGTGATAAAAATAAAATGAAGAGATAGATGGATAAAATTCAGTACACACAATTTAATGCCTGTAACACAAACCTGTATCAAATTTTGTATCAATAGCTACAAGTGGTTGATTCCAATTGTTTGTTGATCTGTTTTTTCAAAAATATATAAATACATTACATACAAAATACAAAGACAAATATATCAAATTTTGAATGTGATTTTATAATTACAAACGTAGTTTTATATCAATTTTTTTTCAATCAGCTGAGACAAAAAGTGCCTTAAACACAAATTTGAATCTTTAATACTATTAGAGCATACCAGAAATTAATCGCAAATAATTAATCAAAGATGACACAACAGATTCAGTGAAATTATTCATGCCAAAAGTTTATATTTTGTAACTATTATATGCCATATAAGGCTATCTCTGACATGAAAAGTTTATTAAAGAGTATGAAAGAAATTTTTGGTTAAACTAGTCCCACTAGTTAACTTATCAAATAATGACTAAACTCATTCATCTTAATATGATAAATAATTCTTTTGCTGCGCAGATTTTTCAAATCTTTATCTTTTTGAAAAAGAACAATCATATTTTAAGAAAGGCATTAATGAACTCTTGAACAGTATTAATCTTCCCAGGATAGATAGAACAGGAAGGTCCCATCAAATCTCAAAAACACTTTTTTGAATGAGATTTGATAAATATCATTGTATTAGTAAGGATTTCATAATCTGCATGATTTTAAATATAAAATTTCTCCAATACTTTACTTAAGTTACATCTACAAAACATTGAATATGAGATTGATCATATTGGTTAAATACACTAATTAAGTTGCTAAATTTCCTTATTATTCAAAAAATTTGTTTGATGCAGATTGAAATTCAATACTAATGCCATAATTCCCTAATATCAAACATAAACATTCTTACAACATGGTAAGAAAATATTTTACAAATAAACTAAATTTCATCATTTTTTTTATAAGTAATGGTTTCAAATAATAATTTTTAATCACTTAATTCATAGAAAATAAGAATATATATATTTTGTAAGTGATGTAATTTGAAATTAAGTTATGAAAGCCCCTAAAGCATACTTTCTGCCACTTCATTTCTCCCCAACAGACAGGAAAAATTGTCAAATTTTATTAGTTATATTGCATATTAGAAAGAAAGCATTAATATTTCATTGCACAAAATTTCAAAAAATGCTGTAAAAAATAGAGGGGAAAAAAACTAGTGATTTTTACAGTGTTATGCTTTCAAAACAGCAATGCAGTGCATACCTCTTCATGGGCCACAACATGACCATCAATGTTTTTAGACTTGCTAACAAGCAACTTATTGTGCCTAGCTTTTAACTCTCGAGGATGTGGTGTGTCATGCCGCACAAATTGAGTCTAAAAAACAAAAGGGAAAACAAAAATAGTACTGAAAAATACAAAAAAAGAAAGAAAAAAGGCATGCAGTGAATTAAAGCGGCATCTAACTCACTAGGGAAAAATATTTACATGCTGAAATGGAATATTTTTTCACTCATCCATTCAAATTTTCTATGGTATTATAGCTCTTAACTAAAAAAACAGCAATTATAAGGCCACTAATACAAAATTCAATTAATGGACTTCCCTTTCCTTTCACAGGAAGAAATGTCTTCATTAATACTTAAAACAACAAAAAAATATATATATTTTAGAATTTTTTAAACATTGCATTAGGTAACATATAACAATTGAACCAATGAATATGTATGCAGAATCATTGAAGTTAAACAATTAAGAATAAAAATTCGGAAAAAAGGGAATAATTTCAACTAATAATTGTCCACACAAAAAATATAAATACACAAAAGATGATCAGAATTGCACATAGCAACATTAAAAATTGCATAAAAAGGTATAATTTACTTCATAGAAAAAAATTCTCAACCAATGATAAGAAATTTTATAATTAATAATTGCAATACATAAGCTGTTCAGTAATTTTCTAATTAAACAGTTCTTAGGAATAATTATTCGAAAGACTGTGAAAAACTATATAGCGTCGAAAATTCTGAATTGATTAATGACAAAATACACATTCAACAATAAGACTATAAAATGAAATTGCTAATTATCACATCTGGTAGGACAGTACAGCAGCTTTTATTGCTTTAAATATTACCAATGGAATTTTAATTTTATTCTTTACATTATTTAAGAATATTAAGCATCCTATATATATACTATTATCATTTTCATTTACATCAATCTGGAAATTAAAGCATGTACCTGTTTATGAGAAATTAAAAATCTTAACAGCATTTTAATTCATTAAATAATTACCTGAATGCTGAGAAATTGCTTTCGAAATAATTTTTATAGGTTTGTATGCTTTTAAAAAAATATTTTTTTACAATTTCATAACAAACAAAATCTGCTTGGTTAAAGTTTTTTAGTTTAAAGGCTAATGATTTCTGAGCCTAAAACTCTTATTTATTTTATTTTAATATCAAATATGAGGTGGCTGAATTTGCCTTTTAATTTCCATCCTTAAAAATTTAAAAATATTCCTAATTTTTGTAATAAAATAAATCTAAAACCTGTCTACAATATTTATTGTACAATTAAAGAGTGCCACCAGAAGTACAATTAGAATATATAAATTGAACCAGTTGCTCTATTTTTACAAACTTATATTTTGTAATGCTCATGAATTTAGTTTTTAATACCAGCACATAAATATATGAAATTGGATAGATAAAATACTTTAGCATGTGTATCAAACAACCATTCTAGTTTTTTACAGAAATAAATTGATATAAGTTGACACAATGCTTAATTGTCAAAAATTGAACTCTTTGATAATCAAATTTATATTTGAATTGGCGTATGCTTGAAGAAAAAGCCTAGCAGAAATATAGCCACAAAAATAATAATAATAAAGGCATTTGTTTTAATATAGAAAACTAGCTCAACTATTCATGCAAAATTAAGCAATGGTTCACTCAGCTAAGCAACAAATTTTCAAAAAATATTTCTAAAACTCCTAACTTGTTTCTTTTAGCATTGATAATTCCGCTTTCTTAGCAAAATTACAGTTTTTTTTTTTCTGTCAAAATTTTATTTATCTATATACTATTTTTGTTAGAAATTTCTTATTAAAGCATTCAACAACAACCAGAGTTTGAAATAAATTACATGAATACTTATAAGCTTTTTAAATTCTGCAATACAAGAATAATCTTTATTCACAGTATAATTTCACGAAAAGAGTTGACAGTTTCTTTAATGTATGCATCTTACTACCTAAAATACTTAACAGATTTTTACAAAAAGGAAATAAAATGTTCATAAAATTTATGTTAGTTACAAAATTACTAATGAAATGTAAATCAGCTTATGTAACTCAAAAAAAAAAAAAAAAAAGTGTCTGGAATTAATATTGCATCATCATAAGTATATATTATCTTAGAATAAAATAGGTAACATTGTTGGTTGAATTAAAAAAAGTGAAGGCTTTATGTTTTGGAAAAAAAAATATAAAAAAAAAAAAAAAAAAAAAACATCTAACCACCTACTCTACAAAAATATCCAAAAGTTACAAATATAATAATTTTGATTTCTTTATAAAATTGTGATAAATTTACAATTTCAAAAATTAACTCATGAAAGTAAAAACAATCTTCCTATTTGTTGTCATAAAATTATTCAACATTGTAATACAAAGAATTTTTAATTCGTTTTATTATACGCACAGTCACTTCTTTGGATGGGGAGAAGAACAAGAGGAAAGAACATTTCAATTGTAATGAATAAATTTTAATTCAGCACAACACCCAGACTTGTAAAAATGTTACTTCATTGACATATTTCAACACAAGATATACTTACCTCTTTTTCTTCATCATCCAGTTCTTTTTCATCTTCAACAAATTTAACAAATGACGTTCGATCGTTCTTTTCATTCTTTTGTTCCCAACTCAAGCGACTATCTTGCTCTCCACTATCTCTAAGTAGATTTTCTATTGAAATATTAATACGGAATTACAAAAACATATGCTCTTTTCAAACATTTAGACATAAAATTTTTCTCTGGTTGCAAAAGAATCATCAAGTATAATACTATAAAATGTCAACTATGATGTAGTTAGGTTCCTAAATTTTTTAAATCAAACCTAGAAACAGAGATTTTACCTTCGACTATTAATAAAATGGTGTCAAAGAAAGAAAAAGTTCTATGTATTCTTTGATTCTAAGAATTTAAATTGGACATTATAATTCTGTGACAATTTAAAGTTGCACAAAGAGTAAAGGGTTTGCAATGCCAGCTGATACTGATGAACTCAAAATAAAGATTACAAATACTATATTTAGTTTGACAGCCTAATATTGAGCTTGCAAGAATATGAATACCATCTTAACATTTCTCAAGTTACCGAATGAGCTGACATTTACTGACATACATATTTTTGTTAAATAGTTTATATACAACTTTATAATATATCAAAATAATCACATAACGAATCAAACTATAATAATTTATATACAAAAGGAGAATTTTCAAGAAATTTTCTTATCAATTATTTCTTTCCAAAATACATTCTCTGCGTACTTTTTTTTTGCATTTGGAAGAACTAATTATGATTTTAAAAGTTGATATGAAAATGCATTTAATTACATATAAATATCTATAATATTTTTTGCTTAAATGTAAGTAGGGACTTACCCATGCTTTCTGGGTGATATTCTTGTTGTGGTAATAAAAAGCATGTTAAAACTTTAGCACCATTTCTTTCATTAATATCTGTTTGAAACTTTAGCATTGGTTGAGACTATTCATAGAAAAAGAAACAATATTAAAACAAAAATTGTGAGATATAATCTATTATATAGTATAATCAAAAAGAGCCAAATCATTCTACATTTTGAAAATCTCTCTTTTACAGTATCTTTTCATTTTTTAAAAATGTAATCCTTTTTTGACATTTGATTCACGTTAAATTACACATTATGCAAAACTTATAATTTGGAACTAATTTTTTCCCCCTAATATTAGTATATTGATATTGAAATAAATAACATTTTGAATAAGCCAGAAGATTAAAATATAATTTTTTACTTTTACTGAAGAAAAAATTCGAGGATCATAAAATTTGATACTTCAGATATAAAAATGTAAATGATAAATTAAAAATTTTCATTATTAAAATAAGAATGCACCATTCCCCCCCCCTATTTCTAAATGCTTAAAAGTGGAGAGTTTTAAAGATATATATCAAGCTCATTTTTGTAATTAACTAGTCAAGATTCAAAATTTGACTTTAAGATAATACGTTCTTTTATCATAACATGTCAATACTTTAACAGAAACAAAATTCTTAAAAACAAGAGGGGAGAGAATGCAACACCACATAAATCTCAAATCTTACTTTCACAAAAACTTGAAAAAATAAAAGGTAATATGCAAGAAACAAATAAACCTTTACCTACATTTCTCCAAAATATTTGTATGCTTAAATTAAGAGATATTAAAACAGTTTTAATTTGATTTTATAATCATTTAAATCCCTAAACTATTATAAAGAAGTCAAGTTCCTTAAAATCATAGTACTATTAAAAATGTAATTTTTTTTTATTAGGATCATATTTTTTTTCACAGTTTCTTATAAATTTTTCAGATATAAAAAATATCTTTCTTTAGCTTTTAACAATAGAAGAAAATTACAAGATTAAATATTAAATGAAAAATGCAAACACATTGAATTTCTGTGCCAAAATAGCACACATGATGCAAATTATGAAAGAAAAACATATGAAATTCAAAAAAAATTTTCACAACATTAAAAATTTCATCAATAAAAAAAAATATAAAAAATTTGAAAATGTTGTAAAAATTCGTATCGTCGTCAGAGTTCTTAAATCAGTCTATTTTTTATTGGTGGAATTTTCAAGGTTAATGTAAATAACATTTTCTCTTCAGGTCCGCCCCTCCCCCCAAAAAAACCTCCCATTTTATTTATTTTTCAAACACCCATTAAAAATTCATTTTTTTCAACGCTACAAGTTCAGTAAAATATAATTCAAGGAGTTCAACAAAGGTCATGAGAGCACTGGAAATTATAATTTTTCTTTCATAAATTTTCATTTTCCATTTAAATCATGTTAACAGGGAATGTTATATATGCACAAATTGTAGAAAGTAAACAAAAATATAATTCATTCTTATAAATGCAGATATTTTTACAAAATAATTAACTTAACTAATTCAATTAGCTACAAATTTCACGGGAGACTTCAGATCTAGCATGGGACTAAAAGACAGAAAAGAATGAATAAAAAAAAAATATTTCTTCCATCTTAAAAACATGATAAATTAAAACTTAATTGTTGCATTACTTTTACATCCTCATAAATCTGAATTTAAAATACTAAGCATTTTTTCATTAAAAAAACTCAGAAATAATTAAGAAATGTAAAAAGGGAACTTCCTATTTTAACACGTCTTATTAAACATTTTTTCAATTAAAAATAATAAATTCACCTAATTAAGGGACAATATCACTGTTATTAGTTAAGAATATTAATATGAGAAATTAAAATTATTATTATTTAAAATGCAAAGGGGGAAAAGCATGGCAGAGAACTAAATATTTCACTAAAATACAAAACTATACATCTTTAATTATTTCCTAGCCGTTAATTGACAAATTTCAACATAAGTTACAATTGAAAGAAGGATGATAAATTTCCCCAAAAGAAAACAGTATTTATCAAACATCCCACTTTTTTTCTTTTTCTTTAAATATAAAAACATACAAACCTGATTTTCTGCCAACCAAAGAGCTTTTAGGTTCAAAGCAGTAATAGTGATTGGAAGATACTGTAACCTGGAAAAATGATTTCAACTAATGAGATTCACATGTAAATACAATGCTAATCTTAATACTACAATAATTATGACTACTAATATTTTTTTACTCATTAAATACATTTTTACATATGCTTTTTGTATCTTCATAATAAGATCTTTTCATACCTAAATTCCTACTTTTACAACTTAATACTGCCTCCTTATTACATTAAATGGGGACTGCAAACTGTAATTTAGCAATTCAAAAACTTAAAGAGTAAGAATGTGTAATGTAAATATCTCCTAATTTTTATGTTAGGTGAAAAAGCAGCTCAACAAATTAATACATTTGAAATTTTTTGGATTTTGAGTTCTTGTTTAAAGCAGTCTCATCTTATAAAGTCCACAGAATTGAAATTATATCTAGGATAATTTAAGTAAAGAAAAATTTAATCTGAATGCCTTATTTACAGCAAAATAAAAGGTAAATGAACTATTACTATCTTTATCTATTGAGGAAATTATAAATAAGTAAAAGAACGTAACAAAGGATAAAATTCCATGAAATAAATAAAAATGAATATTTGACAAAAAATAAAAAATTAAATAAAGCCTAAGAGAAAGGAATGCATGCTATGCATTCAAGTTACAGTCAAGAATTTCATTATAATTTCCGATATTTGTTAGTGGATGTAAAATATAAATTCATAATTTTTTAGATGAATAGGAAATAAAAAAAGTATCTTTTTTTTTTTTTAAAGCAGCATTAATCTGGTTGACTTTTTTTAAAACAAATTATCATAATTTTTATACACTGAAATTTTAAGTTGTTTAACAATACCCAAATACATGTATATAATAGTTGTTACTGTATAAATGCTTTTTTTATGTTACCCCCCCCCTTTTTAGCACATAACTTTTCTGATAGCTGGGTCCCAGAGAAGAAACTGCCAAACTCGAGCAAAAACTAATAGAATTTTTGTAACTAAAAAAAAAAAAATCTTAGTTATGCTTACTCGAATAGAACAGATCAAACAACCGAGGTGATGATTGAGACCAAGGTAACAGAAAATTACACCGGTTTTAGTATATAATACAGCTCTATGGAATATTAATTATAGAAATTAACTTGAATTTTTTTTAAAAAAATCTTTTGGTGTAAACTGCTAATTTTGGAGAATCTTTCCATGAAAAAGAGTTCAAAAATAGCTTACATTATAACATAAAACAGTCTTTGATAAACTAATCACATAGAATATTACAATACCATATCACTAAAAGTTGCTCTACAGTTGTTTTCAACAAGCTACTAAGCAGACATAAAAAATAAAAAATGCCTCAAATATTTTTCCAAAACTAAGTTGAATGTTAATCTGAAAATATGTACTTAAATGTGATTGTTAGAGACTCGAAATGAAAAACACACCACCTAATTATTTTTATATTTTTATCCCATGTATATAGATACTAATGAAGGAAAAAAAAAAAAACTTGGGAAATGATGCAAAAAAGAAACATACAGATACTCTGGTAGATATTTCTAATGAATAAGTGATATGGGCATGTAATCAGTTGTACAATTAACTTTGAAACAATTATAAGTTTATTAAACACTTTCACTATTCAGATGAATGGTAATAAGAGCTTTCAACAGGACTCAAAACAATATTAATAACAATATTAAAAAAAGTCTTAAAAAATATAAAGCAGTAGCAATCCTTATGTAAAATGTCATTTAAATGGAAGTTGAATTACTTAGAGAAAAATAAATAACGAAAATGCCACATAAAAAAAACACAAGAAAGTGCACAATCATTTAATAGAGAAGACAGTGAGTCATAAATTTAATACATATTGATCATCGGAATTCTTGACAGAGATCATACGGTTTTAACAATTTCAGTTAAACCCTAATTATCAAAAGGATTTTTCACAATTAGTGCCAAAATTCAGTTATTCGGAAAATATAGGTGCACTTGTATCAAACTTTAAAGTGGAACACTTTCATGATTTTTGTGATAAGACATATATTTGTTAGATGTGTAATTAAAAAACATTCTGTCATGCAGAGTCAAAAGCATCTTCATTTAAATATCATTTTAAATTTGCACAGTATTTTTAAGCATAAAACTGAAATAGACATTAAAGTTGTACTAGTTTTTATAATCTCATAGCTGTTTTGTTTAATGTGTTGATAAACAAACTACGTGATATCAAATTTCAAGTCTTCAAATATTAAAAGCTAAATTATATAATACCACCATTAATTGCAAACCTCTTTCGGCGGAACTATCTCCCCCCCACCACACATACACACTTCATTTTTATCCTGCAAGTAAAATGTGCATATAGTAAAACAATCCTACTGCCTTAACTTTCAATAGAAAAAAATCATGCAATTAAATATGCCACGAAATGATGAATACTAAAATTTCATCGCAGTCATAAAATTTATATATATGTGTCACGAGTGTAATCATATCTAAGCATTTGTATGACCAAATCGAAGAAACTTCAAAAATTTTAAAACTTTTATTTTTTCCCCAAGTATGGAACAGTTAATGTACAAAGGATAAGTGTTAAGAAATATTCCAGTCCACATTATAACAAATGAACAGAAAAGACCAAAATTTCCACTTTCATTGATTTTACTATGAGATTCTTTATAAGGATGTTTTTGATAAGTGTCGATTTAGGGATCAGAATCTTAAGTATCTTTAAAAGAATGCTGAAAGTATGAAGGATTATTATCCCTTTTCTTGAAAAGTGATAAAATGCTGAGACAAGTAGTTTTGTAGAGAGTGTGAAGAATGGGTAATTAACCCTTTGCACTTTTTTTCATTCGTATTACCAGCAACACGAAGCGATTTTAGTGAAAAGATCATATTTACTTGTAAGTTTGCTATACGCATTGAAAGAAAAGTCATCGTTGTATGTTATTTTTTAAAATTCTTTATGAACACAAATGTTATGATATATATAAAAAAACAAAAAATTACAAAATCATTACATTTTGTAATTGTCCAAAGTGTGATGCGAAACATCCTATAACTAGTTTTTACAATTTGTTTTTGTTCTTATGTTAAAAACTGAAAATTACTTGCATTGTCTCCGTAGCAGAGCCCTCGAGTTCAAAGACCAATTTTAAATAGTTCCGCTCCGGAGCCCTCGAGTGCAAAGGGTTAAAATGTCATGAAAAGTAAACAATGCTTTAAATAATTATAAGCATAGAAATTATTTTTAATATTCATCAGTTTAAAACTCAAATTAATTTAAATGCAAAATTTAGTCATTCTGTAGTCAACATATTTCAGTTCTTATTTTGACATAATATATGACAGATGCATACAATTGTAAACATCAGACACAACTCCAGTTGATACACTTTTATCGTCTGATTGAACACAATATTTCATCACAAGTATGTTAATGTAATTACAAAAATACAAGTTAAGAAAATGAAATTTGATAAATATTCTTATCACCAAAATTAAAGCTGTAAATAAAAAATATTGGATCAACAGAAAGAATAACCTTAAATATATAGGCTAATTTCAATATTATAAAGATACAATATCATTCTGAGTAAGTAAATGTGTGAAAGAAATAATATCCTTTTGAGTTAGAATAAGTAATTAAAATGTTACTAAAAGTAAACAATGCTTTAAATAATAATAAGCATAGAAAAATTTTAAACATTCATCAGCTTAATACTTAAATTAATTTAAATGCAAAATTTAGTCAACAGAAAACTCTTGCTGATTATGTAATCATTCTTGAATAAGTAATTAAAATGTAGTAAATGTGTAATGTGAGTATTAGTAAGTGTAGTATGTAATCATTATTGAATAAGTAATTAAAATGTAGTATATGTGAGAAAGTAAATGTGTAATGTATTAGTAAATGCGAGAAAGGAACAATATCATTCTGAGTTAAAATAAGAAATTAAAATCTTACTAAAAGCAAACAATGCTTTAAATAATTATAAGCATAGAAAAATTTTAAACATTCATCAGCTTAATACTTAAATTAATTTAAGTGCAAAATTTAGTCAACAGAAAACTCTTGCTAATTATGTAATCATTCTTGAAAGCTATAATATAACAATGACATCTATAAAAAAAATCCAACAAACAGTGCATCAATCTCCTGCCCCCACTCTCCAAAAAATTATTACAGCATTACTGTGTATTCAATTTATAAAATAATACAAACCTATTTCCGGAGACATCGAGTACATGCAATTCTTTCAACATCCCCGTTTCTTCAGGTAAAAAGTTCAAACGGTTTTCCCGCAAAGATAAAACACTTAATCGTATCAGATTACCAATTTGCGCTGGAATTTGTGAGAGTCTATTTCTGTCCAAATTCAAATTTGTTAGATTCACAAGTTTCCCAATAGAGGAAGGCAGTTCTGATATTAGATTTTCTGTTAGTATAAGTTCTTGAAGAGATTCACAATTTCCAATTTCTGGAGTCAAAGAAAGAAGACGATTTTGGTCAATCTGTAAAAAAGACATAAATTGAAAAAAGGATTGTGAAGTAGCAAAACAATTGCAAAAATTTCCTAATAAACTCACAAGTCACGATAATATTAAAGGCTTATTTGGATTAAGTTTGAAAAAATAAAAGGCAAATAATAATAATAAAAAGATACAGCATTCATTTGAAAGAAAATAAAATGTAATAGTTTATATATAAAATCATACCTTGAATATTGTAAGTTTTGATAGTTTCCCAATGCCTTCTGGTAGAGATTCAAGACAATTTTGGGATAAATGCAGGTCTGTGAGATTTTCCAGTCCTCCAATTTCTTCTGGCAAGTATTCTAATCTGTTTTCACTGACATCTAAACACGTTAGATTCTTGAGATTTTCAATTTCCTAATTAAAAATATATAAATTAATGTTTGAACAGTTAAGGTGTACACCTTTGATAAAGTCAAGCATAATTTTGTATTTAAGGACAGTTAAGATAACTGAAGAATTTGACAGTCATTAACATATAAAATTTGTCTTTTAAAATCCATTCTAAATAATTAAATTAATAAAAATTAATTTAAAAATTAATGTAGGCAAATTTTAACAAAGAAATCATAAGCCTGCAATCACTATTTTTTAATTACAAATTGAACTATTAAAAAACTAAGTTAAAATTATCTTTGTCTTTAGTCTTTGTTACATAAAATTATGTTACTATAGTTTACAAGCCCCATGAATGACAAGTGACATGGAATGAAATATTGGCAAAACAAAACGATATAATTACCATTTTAAATTTAATAACATAAGAAGCTTTATTTATAGAAACCATAACAATGCAATGATGACATAAAACTAAGTAATAGACAGTGACATAAAACAAAATAAGAAGTTTTATTTAAAGAAACCATATTAATGCAACAAATACCACATTGATATAAAACTAAGTAATAATAAGGAAAATTAAAAACATTTTATTCTTGAATGTTGTATGTTGTAGGAAATATATTAAAATTTTATAAATATATATATAATTAAATATTTTTTTAAAAAAATTATTAGATTTAAAAATAAAAGTAAAATAATACCAACATAAAAACAATATTGTACAAAATAAAGTTCATGCTTACTTAATCTAAAATTACTTTTGAAAAGTTTTTTCCAACCAATATGAGGGATAGTATTATCATAATTTCTCTTTCAAGAAATTTCAAAAAGAAGAGATGCAATTAAAAAACTCTTAAGGAGAACAGGCATTTACTAATGAGAAACTTATTTAAAACAGAATAGTTTTACATCGATGGCTTGTTTATAAATATATATTCAGTAAATTTTCCTTTTTTATTAATGTATAAAAAACAACCGATTGCAATACTTTTAATATTGATAAAATCTGAGGGGGGGGGGAAAGGCATAAAATAAATATATTAAGCAGAAAAAAAAAATAATGTTATGTATACAATAATACTAAAGAATCATAATGTGCACATACTGTTGGTAAGGTAAAAAGTTCATTACAGTCAAGCCATAGCTCTTGCAGACTTGATAACTGGCCAATAAGGGAAGGCTACAGAATAAAATACAAATAATTTCCAAATGTAATGAATAGTAGAAAAACTTACAAACTGTTTCATTTCACAAAGAATGTGTTAGTAAGAAATGCCATTTTTAAAAATCTAAATCACTTACAAGCTCTGAAATTTCATTGCTTCCTAAATCCAACCTCTCTAGTTTAGATAAATTTGCAAAAGAAGGTGGCAATGTTCTTATACTGTTCTCTCGAAGCTCTAAAGACTGAAGATTTGTCAGACTGTGGGAAGAATATTAAAAACTTTAATACTTTGATATTCGAAGACAAATACATTCAAATATTAATAAGGCTGCACCTTACTTTCCAAAATCATTCGGTAATCTAGTCAATGAAATGTCATTCAAACCTAACACTGTCAGATTTTTAAGCTGCACAAAACCAGCAGGCAACCTGTGAAAAAAAAAGTATTAATCTAAAAGATTTCTGATCTCTCTTTATGAAAAAATGATAGATATCAATAAAAATTCTTATTTCTTAAAATTCTGTATTATATTAAAATAATAGCTGCATATTTTATTTGTTAGTTTCTTCATTTCATAGGCCTTTGATTGTTTTAATATCTCATATTCTTGAATACAGAGGCTGTCTAGGATATTGTAAATAGTACAAAAAACTTCGATTACTGATGAATCAAAACCAATGCAGAATTTTGTCAATCTTTTCTGAATAAAAATTTTAAAAGAGCTTTGTAATGGTAAACATCTAAATTACATTTATGACAAGGTACCACTTCCTCTCCCCCCTAATCACATTTACCTACCATTATATATTCATTCGAATTATCAGAAATTTTGTTACAAATTTTTTTTCTTGGGTGTAAATGCATAAAACTATTTCATTCAATGAAGTATACAATAATGCAATCTTATTCTTTTTTTAAAACAATTAAATAAAAAAAAATTACTATAAAAGTATCCATTTTTTTGGGAATAATTGTAAGTATATCTGTTTAATCTAATAAAATTATGTTATGTATAAAGTTATAAATCACATATAAAAAACTCAAAGTAATCAAATTTTATATTATCATTTTAAATGCTTAATTTTTTTAGTAATTACTTTATACTTGCCCTTTCAACAAAATTATGAAACTAAAGAATTCTGAACACAAATTCATTTGTTTCATAATTTTGAAAAAAATTGAATTGTGTCATGGGAAAAAAAAAAAAAAAAAAAAAAAAAAAGGAATTATGAACACAAAAATTTCACTTCTAAAACATGGCCCATTCAGAGTCTTCATTAGCATTGTTACTTGACAGTATATTTTTTATGTTCAAAAATCTGTTTCAATATTTATGGAGGTCAAAATTCAAAAATTTTATATCATTACTTTGTTTTTCAGTAGTTTTATAGATACTGTAGAGTTATAGGTGAGATTTATACATGCCTGATAATTAGCCTGAGATTAATAGGTATGTCTTAATATGTTAGCATATCACACTGTCTTCTTAAACTAACTTTTTCAATATAATTAAAACATTACAACATAAATCAGTTAAGAATATGATTTTTCATATAATATATTTTTCTGCAATAAAATATGCAAATTCATCACAGTTTCATTTTTTGCATAATTATTTATTACTTAAAACAATTTTTCAAGCAAGAATTTGAAATTACAGCCATTATTATGTTGTTGGTTCTAAATATCAAAATAATATAACCAAGAATTTATGTCCAGGCTAATACGAGTCATAGAAGATTAAAATGATGGAACTATCAATATATTTATCTTAAGCATCTCCCAAAAAACATTATTTAGCTATAGGAATATAAAACATACTAGCAAGATTTTTTTAAATGTAAATAAAAGTGCTACTCGTTTCACCTTTTTACTGTTATTACTTAAAATATGATTTTCAATTGTACTATTAAATATTACTAAAGCATTGAGAGAAGATGAATTCAACGAGCAAATAAATCAATAAAAGAAACAACAAATGGAGGTGTTGAATGATTATTCATAAGTAGATACAGTCATGATAATGATTGAAATAGGGTATTAAGTATTTTTTGAGAATGGAAAGAAGTTTCCAAACTATAGTACTACCAGCTTTAATAATATATTTCACTCTCTTTGAATATAGCTATCTGCAGCTAATCATTCAGAATGCTCGGTCAATATTGTAACAGTAAAATTAAAATAGAGCTGCTTTGATATAACTCCTCATTGGTGATATTAGAGCATGTAGTCTTTAAATTTCTGAGTTATGACATTACTTAAAGGAGAAAAATTGCTAATGAGGACCTACACCGATGCGAAAATTATAGCAGCCATTTTTCTAACCAGAGGTATAAAACAGTGTTTGCAGAGAAGTAATGTTTAACACTTTAATTTAAAAAATGCACTTTTTTATATATTTGTGTTAAGATGCTGTACAAAAGGCTCTTTATGATTAAATCTAAGATATTTTTAATGGTTCTTTCTTTAAAAAAAATCTTCAAACATTTATCTCCAGTCTTTTGCACTTATATAATTTTCATTATTATTTCATTTTTTTTCCCTCTTCAAAATGCTTATAAAGATTAATGATGTTATAAAATAAGTTCAATATTTATTTATTACTGGCAAGAACAAAATCCTCTTTCCAAACTTCCATACCAGCAAGAGGTCATTTGGCCCAGATGTATTTAATGACCTGCTTAAATGATAGTTCTTCGGTGGTGGGTTGGTTGTGTGTGGTTTATTGGTGCAAGAGCCACACTTGGCCAAACTGCGCCAAGCATATGGTAAAATCAGAACAAACATTTAAAACACGATTTTAAAAGCAGGCATAATATTGGGTCTTGACCTTATACCCTTTGGAACTGAAGCCAAGATCTTACCACCAAGTCACTGTAGCCTCAAAAAGAGGTGAAAGTGGGGATGGGAAATGGAATCTGATTTTGAATCAAATAGTTTTTTTTATTCTAGAAATCTAGAAAATAAATTAAAAATGAAACAAGTGTGCATAAAACAGATTTCAAATGAGTTTTCCTACAACAATTGTTTTTAAAAAAGGATAAAAAACTTAATATCACACCAATTATTTTCCAAAAGTTTTGTTATGATCAGAATACACAAACATATATTTCTGATAATGAAAGATTTACAAGCTAGGGAAAAATTTATCACCATATATTTCATTGAGATTTATGAAATACAAAATAAATTATTCCAATACTAATATAGAAAAAAGAAAATTGACTTACTTTGCTAGTGGATTACTACTGATATCAAGAGTCTGTAGACACTTTAAAAACTTAATATTTTCAGGTATATCTGAAATATCTAAAAACAGAACAAAACAATATGTAATTATTTCTATAACTAAGATTAACATATTTATCATCATATATCAAAAATTAATTTACACAATATAAATAGAAGCTATATCATATTAAATTATGACAAAATTAATGCTAAAGGATTCTGAATTCTCAACTACGATAAAATAATGCAAGATTATTTGACACAGTGAGTTCTGAGATAATCTTGTTTCATAAGATAAATTTGTTGTAATTCAAGGCAAAAGAGTAGAGTATGCAAATCTTTAAATGGTATTTACTGAACAAGATAAAATTTTATTACTATTTGCAAAATTCATATTTTATATATATATATATATATATATATATATATATATATATATATATAT
>JAPMOQ010044143.1:83516-122741 GCA_026543055.1 Argiope trifasciata | reverse complement strand
ATATATATATATATATATATATATATATATATATATATATATATATAAAAATCTGTATGGAAACTAAAATTCAATATGTGTGCAGAGAAAAAAATGGGGAACAAAAGATACATACAGCATATTGCAACTATGATAGGATTTAATTGTGAATATATTGATAATCTGGATATTCAAGAACTGAAGACCAAAAGTAACTACCAGAACCAAAGACATTATCCACATACAAATGTGAAAAATGGAATGCTATATACGGCAACAAATATGAACAATGTTTGGTAGTCTTTTAATGAAGCAGCTAAAAAGAAAAAATAAAAGAATAGAGTACAACTTTTTCTTTTTCAATTTCCCAAAAGCCTTTTACAACTTACAACATTTACTAGTTTTATTTTTACTAATTCTTTTATAATATATAGATAAATGAAGTTTGAATATATATTGCAACATGCAAAAAATCCATGATGACTCTAAAACATTAGGAGAATATATTTACCATTTTTGCTAATATCTAATTCAACCAGATTCACCAAACTTGCAATATCTGATGGCAGCAATCCAATTTCATTGTCACTCAAACTCAAACGCCGCAATTTTACAAGACGAAAAAGACCCTGTTGAGAGAAAATTATTTAATGGTGATGAAAATTACCTTTGATATATTATGCACATAAAATACTATATAATATGAAAAAAAATATATGGTCAAATAATTTAATGTAAAATTTATCTTTTTATGTGCAATTTGATTATCATAAAAAATTTATGATAATAATTTGCAAACAAAAACAATTCAGATTAAAAGTATTCAATTGTTTTAATTATGCAAATAAATCCAATCTGATTATGAAAAATTCTAAATGTAAAGATATTAACTGACAAAGATATAACAACCAAAATTAAGAAAACATGCTTGAATATTATTTCTAGCTACAGTTTCTATTTCAGGATAAGATAACAAAAAAGCAATCTTTTGTAAACATACATTTTTAAAAATTTCAATTTTAAAAGTAAATAGTGATACTTCTCTTAATGCAAATAAATGAATAATAAATAATGTTAAAGATAATAAAATAACAGCTAATAAAGCAAATATCAAAATTTGCCAAAAAGTTTTTGACTTCCAATTTTTTTTCTCCTCTCCCCCTTCACTTCAAAAGTTAATTCATTACCATTTCCCAATAATAAAACTAATGCTGGCATAGTAACTTTAGGAGATATAGTTTCAAACAAAATTTTTCCTCCAAATATGTATTTACCACATACATAACCATATATAACTTTATCAAATTAATAGCTCTCTGAAAAACCTTATAAGGATAAAAAGAATTCAACTTCAACTTATTTCCTACAGAGCTTTGAATAAAAAAATACCAACAACAAAAGACATTTGATTAGTTTTAAAAATTACATCTTTTGATATAAATTATGTGAAAGTGAATGGAGAATGTAATGCAGAAAAGCAAACACATAAAATTATTCTAAAAAAAGATTTTATGACTAACTTGCATTTTATTAAATATAATTAACATTACAAGCCACACAATGACCTTCTCAATATTTATTGGCATAAAAATGCATTAAAAGAACATAAAAAATTCATAATTCATAACTAGGAAAGCAGAAGTAACATACCAATAAATTAAAAAAGAGTTATTGATTTTTATTATATAAAAACACTATCAATAGGTTACATTAGAATTTAAAGAAATAAAAGCATCAATAAATGTGGAATATCTACTAAAGATTAAGATCCAATTTTTATACTAGTACTTAATAAAATATAAGAACTATTTTGAAAACAAATAACAGAAAATTTAAGATAATTACTGTATATTAGAAAAAACTGTTTAGCAAATTCTATAAAGAAAACTTAATTAAAATGAGAAGCAAAGCAGAATTTTCAATGATGAAAATTAAAAGCCACCAAAGGAGTCATTAAAAAAAATCTTCTATGCATGAATAGATATTAAAGATATCTTCAAATTTATTAATTTGCATGTTTTAACAAAGCTAAGAATAAAAACAAGGTTTGTATGGTTATCAAATGTAAAATTTCATCCATATAGACTTAACTAATAATTCGATATATGTTGTTGCATAAATATAAAACTTAATTACAAAAGGTACATTCTATATATCATATAGAATTAAGCTGGAATTTTCTTCCAGATAAACATTATTTCAGGATAGTCTTTATCTTTAACTACTTTTCTTGTTTTTCAATTTTGTTTCAGATTTTCATACTTCACTTATATATATGCATAAAAATCTATGACAAACTGAAATTTAAATCATTTTTTTTTTATTCACTACGAGGCAATATGTTCCTTTCTTAAATGATTTTAAAGTGCTTTTGTAAACCAAGGCCAAAAATCCAGATTATGCACCCACAGCACCATAATTATGATGGAAAATAGTGAGAGAATGTATTCAGTTTATATATAGTCGTACACAAATTTTGAGATTTGGTGACTCGAACAGTATTTAATAACTTAAATACTGTAATGCTATATACTTTAAGATAATTTAAACAATAATTTAATAAAATAATTTTTAAAATGAATATTCATACTGGAAGAGTTGTAATAAAGAAGTAAAGGGAAACATAATAATGACATATACAAAAATTCACATTTAGACAATTAATGCTTATATGTGTAAAATTTAGCATTATTTACAGCCTTCGAACAACATCATAAGAGTTGATTAATATTTTCAATGTTATAATGCAATTCCATGATTAAATTGTTTTACTTCAATGGGTTTTATTGCTGCATTGCTTCTGTATAACAGTTTCTTTAATTTGTTCCAATGATTTTTGAATAGATTAAAATCTAGACTATTCCCAGGTCATTCCAATATAAAAGTAGATTGTCTTGATGCCAGTTTTTACATATATAGGTCAAGTGACATATAGCTGATTCATAATGAATAAATTTTTCATGATTTAGGAAAAGGTCACACCCCAAAGGTAGGAAATTTCCTTTAACATTTTGGACATTTATTTTCTCATTAACACACTCATTCATTCTGCCTATGGATTTTTGTCATTCACCTGTGAGAAAATAATACAAACAAGTATTTCAGAGCAAGTGTAATATAATCAGGATGGAAATGTTCTATCATATTCTTTGAGTATTTAATACCCTTGTTAAATTTTTGCCTCCCCACTCCAAATCACACTTTACCATTATTCTGATGGTTAATACGAGTCCTACTTTTATCCTATATCCTTCCAAATTTTCCTATAGTCTTATAACCTTCCCAATTTTATTTTTTCTATAATTAAGGCTTTTTTTCTAGTAATTCTTACATTTAAATCTGATTTATTTGATTATTGATTTATTGAATGCAAAATAGTCATTCCTGCAACTTAAAATTATACAGTATTAAATTTAATGAAACAAGTCAAAACATTCCATTTCCCTTCTTCTTATTCTCACCAACAAATTAATGTGCATTTTGCCTGTTTTTCATTTGAAACAGATTTAAAATTTATATTTTTAAATAATGCACATGGAAGAGGTATATAAGAGGTATATACATGCTAAACAGATTGAAAAAAGTACACAGTACAAAAATATGCATAGTATATATAGGCAATTCAAATTTGAACTTGAAATCCCATATCATCTTTCCAACTGAATAAAAATTATTCAATTACTCAACAATACATACTTTCAATTTTTTAAATTCTATTAAATATTAAGTTTTTATTTTCAAATAATACTCATATATATTAATTACAATTATATTTTAAAATATTAAAGTAAAATTTATCAACTTCATATTATTCATAGTTGAGCATTTAAAAGCTTTAAATTGCAATAAAATTTCCAATAGAGCAATTTTAATAAATGCCCAAAAGTTAGAAAAAAAATTTTGAACTTATCTTTATTTCAGAAAAATCAGAGTTAAAAAAGTAACTTCCATATCTAACAGAAAAAAGCCAAATTTATAGAAAGTTCAAGTCTCTATAAAATATACATCAATATTAAACAATCTATTTTATTTAATGAATTAATTTTTCCATATTTGATTTGCTCATTAATAAATGTTTTGCTATTAACAGAAATTTTATATTGAATGCATGTGTTTTGTTGGTTGACATTACAATAACTAAATAAGAATACTCAACTAATTTTTAAAAAGGTAGTCAACATAAAATTTATTTTTCTTAATATCAGGTCAAGTCTGAAAATATTTAACAATAATATTATCCAAAAATTTAATTAGATTGTCCCCAATTTAATAAGAGTTAAATGCATTAATCTCTGACATGATATATCACAATCAAGTTCAATATAATACTGAAAGTTAAAATTAATTTAACTGCTCATGTACTGTTGAGTTTACTAGACCAGTAGGCATATTTTTTGGGGACATATCCTACTTATACAAAACTTTAAAAAAAAGTATGACAAAGAATAAGAGCAAAAAAATCTTCCTTTTACTTACCACAGGACAAACAAACTTACACATATTGTCATAAGAATAATTTATAAAATTCTTTTTCAGTTGCATACGATTAACATGCAAAAGAAAAAAGCTTTCATTTAAAAATGTAATCTAAAATTTCAAAATCAGCTATTATAACAAATTTCTGTATATAAAATATTTTTGTATAGATAATATAAAAGGCGTTTTAGAAGAATTTCACAAAATTCTACATATTCTGGATTTTCTTCTTGCAGCGAGTAAATTTCCACAATTAAAGAAAAAATTAAATTCGTATCTTGTATATAACGTAAATTTAAGTCGCACTAGTAATTTTATGAAATAAATTCCTTTGGACTTGTTGCAGCAAGTAGATCATGTTAGCAAACTCAGTTTAATAACAAACAGAAACAAAAAATTAAAAAAATGTAAAACATTTAATAACAGCCATATACATTAACAATAAGTTTTAAACAGAAAAAAATAATTTGCTTATAGAAACAGATCCTGTTTCAAACCAATTCCATAATCAATCACGATCACGATCCAAGATGTTTTCAGTCACGTCTTGTCAAAGTGCATCCCCAACCCTTAGGCTTAATCACGAAAAATTGTAAACACAGAGGGCGTCGGCTGAACATTTTTTAAGATTATGGTATTTTCAAAAATCAAAGGTACAACTCGAAAAAATTTTGTAAACAAATAACCTTTGGCAGATCTCTGATGTGATTGGAATCCAGCAGAAGTTCTTCTAAAGTACGAGGATAACGCAAAACATCATCGGGAACATTTGCCAAACTACAGTGCCTTTTGTCGATGCATTCAACTTGACGGTTACAACCTCGAAAAAGTGGAATACAACGAAACATTTTCAATCATTTAATTTGCTTCTCATGATGATATACAGGAAGAGGTTTCCACTTCCGAAGCGAAACAGATTAGCCAAAACATTCCTAAATAAACTTGCTAAATGTCTACCGCATTTGAACACGAAAAGTTACTACGATTACGTCACTTAGTACAATTACAGTTTATGCACGCCATACAAGAAAAAAAAATCCATATCAGCTCATACCGTAGTCTTTGTGTATAATTTTATTCAATCATCACTGACAAAGATTATACATAAATTTGACGAAGAAACTGACAATTTTTATTTTTTGCAGAATATTTTTCACACACATTTGAAATCTGAAAGTATTTACAGAAAAAAAAAACAGCTTAAAAGAATACATATTATGTGAAATACTTATACGTATATGAAAATAAAAATTAATTTAATTTATTATAATGGAAATATCAATAAATTTTTAACACTGTCGCTATTTTCAGAGCAGTTTTACTGTCCAATATACAGTATGCATCACGCACGAACCATAATGATACAAAATCCATTCTTTGAAATATAATTTTAAAGCATTATCTTAATTAAAAAATAGCATTTTTTATTTTCAAATTTTTGTACTCATTTTGAATTTTACAAATAGGTAAGCAAAAAGAAACAAAATCGCAAAGAAAAGTGTGAAAGTGAGAGTTGAGATGTGTAGACGAAATTCGAATTTCTTAAGCATTTTCGGGTGAAATTGTTTTTCAAATTGAATGGTAGTGAAATTCATGAAAAATAACTTTTAATTTATTAATTTGAGTGTAGTATTATTTCTGTAAGTACTCAGAGTCATTTCTTTTTCACAACAATTTAATAATGCGTATTGCTTGGCATTGGGACATTTGCAACTGAATTCATATATCCGGTATGTTTATATCTATATTTACATGAGGATTAAAATTTCTTATGTTGTTTACTAATAATGATCATTGCTGGTGCTTAGCGTCAAATAGTAGTTAATTAAAATCTTATTTGTGTTAACATTTTTCCTTTCATAAGGAGTTCATCATTTAAAACAAATCACTGACCACATGAAATAAAATTGTTATTGATAATATTTAGGAAATAATTCTATTACATGGTAGATGTATTTGACCGCATTTGTTATCATTATTTTTTTGGGGGGGGGGGCATTATTATTTTTGAACATAAATATTTGAAAGTTGTAATTTTCATCTGATTAATTTTGCATCAAATTTATATTGATAGCGTAATGAATTACCACAAACTTTGAAAATAAAGC
Source organism: Argiope trifasciata (assembly GCA_026543055.1). Lineage (NCBI taxonomy): Eukaryota > Metazoa > Arthropoda > Arachnida > Araneae > Araneidae > Argiope > Argiope trifasciata. The sequence continues at coordinate 116,178 of JAPMOQ010044143.1, read as the reverse complement.
TCGGTGAAACGGCATTCTATTTTGCAGTGGTAAGCGAATGGTGAATAACATTTTAATGTTTTGATAAACTTGTGTTTAAGATCTGATTAAATATAAGATATATCAGACTAGAAGGTTATCCTCTGGTTACCATTTCTCAAGAACCGCAATCCTTTTCTTGCACTGCCCAAAATAGATGAAAATTTGCGTTGCTTCTTTAGTTTAAGAATTTCTTTCTTTAAAGTATATATACTTCTATTCTTTTTTTTTTCACTCTGATTGAATTTTCATATGAATGATGATTGAATTTTCATAGGAATGAATGATTCTTCAACCTCTTTATTTGCATTATCTACACATTTTTTATCCTTTTAAATTGAAATTGCCTGGTTTATTATTATCTTTTTCAAGCAAAAAAAATTTTTTTGTCAGTATTTTTTTGCTATAGCAAGCATGTAAACAAATGGAATATGCAACCTGTTGTCAAATTACTTGAAAATTTTAGTCTGAATTTTATCCACCTAAGAGGGATGAATTCCTAATAGTAGGATGTGTCATATAACAAATGAATTCCTTCTAGTATGTGATAGACTTTTGAGATATTACTGTATGTAGAAAAGTGAATGTTTTAACCTTCAGTCACTTTTCACTGTAAAAATTCTTTTATATTTCTCCTTAGAAACCATTAGAATTAAAATGATTCATCTATAATTTTACTACACCTCCCAATAGATTTTATGTTAAAAAGTGAATAATGAAAGTAAAAGCTAAGAATGATATTACAGAATTTGGCTAGATGTAAAAAAGATAATAGCTTATTCTACTTTTTAAACATTTTTTGATACTTTTTAAAAGAAACACATGCAAAATATTGAATGATGAGCTGTAATACTTAAAAAAGTTGCTTTCTTGATGCTGCTTATATTTTATTCTAAATCTGTTGCAATTCTTTCAAATCTATACACAAAATATATAATATGCCATTATGTTGGTGTTTTGTTTGAAGCATCTTATTTGATACTCATCATTTGACCATTGTTCTAATTCAGCTTTATACTTGATACATTTCCACAGGTTATGTTTTTTCGAAATTCAGTTTTATCATTTATCTAGTTTAATTTTCTCTCATATAATAATTATTTCAATATTTTTAATCTCTGATGCATTATATGAATAATTTCATTTATTTTTTGATTAAATTAATCATATTTTTATACTTTGGCTTTGTTTTTGCTTCAAGCCTTTGTCATATTGAGTTGTGAAATAGTATATAAATTATCATCAAGGTATCAAAAATGCTTTTAATTAAAAATATAATTTTTATTATTTGTATAGTTTCATCAGTTTATAAGGTTGCCACACTGCCTAATAAACCAGGAAAATTCTGGGAAATTTGAAACATTTTGCAAAAGCCAGGAAATTTTATGGTTTTTTTTTTCAATTTAAAAAATGCCTAATTCTAACAATTGCAAGAATAAAAGACTGTAATCATAGCTTCCAAAAATGAAACAATACCATTCACGATTGTTGATGGCGAGGCCCTTTACTCCCCCTCCTGTTTTTTTCTATGTAGATCATTTCATCTTTGATTTGCATGACAGTTGTTCTTTTTCCATGAGGTTTCTGAATCGTAGCTGATAACTGTGCACAAGACTTCTGCAACCAGACAAAAAAGTAGAATTTTTTCTCTTGCAGGATTAAGAACATTCAATTTACTGAAGTAATGTCTTAGTGTTTAGTCTACTATACTTTAGTTTATTGAATGGATTATTTATTATTTGAGAATTTGTGAGCTTATTCAAAATGGATTAGATAATTTAGATAAAACAGTGAGTGGCTCAAAATACATATTGAAAACCAAGTAAATGGATTAAAAATCAAACAAAAACAATCCTGATTTTGCTGAATATGTGCAAGAAGTTCTTCAAAATCCATTTGTTGCATACTTCTCACTTTGCAAGACGATAATAAGACTAAGTCACTTAGTAGTCATGCCAATAAAGGTGTGGTGGTAAGCTCTTAAGTCAGGGAACAACTTCCGGACACGAGTGCACACTTTTGTCTAGCGGTTATATTATGTGGCTACAGACTCAAAGCTACCGAGATCAAACCTCAAGAATGCACATTGGTGACCTAGAGCTTCAGAACCAAGACTGGTTTCTGAACTAACAAATGCAACCTTTGTAGTGTCCTTTATCGGTAGCAAAAGTTGCATAATGACTGGCACAATAAAAATGTTTGTTGCCTGCCAAAAAAAACTTGGTGTGATAAAATTGCACATCTCACCTTCAACTCACTGGCTGGGGAGTAATGTGATGGTAAATTCATAAAGCAGATAACAACTTCCGGGTGCATATGTACACTTTTGTGCAGGGGTTATTTTACTCAGCTATGGACCCTATGGTTCCGAGCTCAAACCTAAAAGAATACACAAAGGAAAGTGTACAAGACTGCATGCCAATTCAAAAGAGTCATTGTTGGTGTTGGACTTAGTATTTAGAAGAAATAGTGATAATACATCAAATTTAATGTCGGAAAATTAACTGATTTCGAACTGGTTAAAATTTAGGCACAATTATTTAAAGCAAAACTTTTATGGGTATTTATCCATTTGCTGGGCACAATGAGAAATCTCCAAATAAAGTAGAGTTTCGCCCGTTTTGTCATTTGCTTCACTTGGCAACTTGGCTCGTATATGGTTCACATTGCCGACATTTATGCCTGGATAAGAAAAGTTTTCTTTTACTCCTGTATCATCAAAACTCATTACGCTACTTTAGTCCTTTATGCATTTAATGGTGTATCAGAAATATTTTAAAATATGTTCACTATTAGTAAAATAGCTAAAATATATATGTTAGGCTATGCAGTAATGTTATACCTTATTTGTTAAGGATTAGCTTCATGAAACTGATGACTAAAAGATCTGCAGAAGCTGATGCCCAAATACCTGAATTGGTGAAAATAAATTTAAAAAAAAAAATCTTGCTTTGTAACTTTTTTTTGTAAACGATCATTAAATCATTTGTATTATGATAAGAAAAATGTTTTATTTCACTCCTCACAACCTTAAATTTCTGTGACTTACATTTGCATAAGAGGTAATATAACCCCTTCCCCAATGTAAATTTTATCTTGTTTAATTATAGTTAACAAGTTAAAAAGGTTTTTTTTTTGGATGTAAATATAAACTTTCTTCTAATATGCTTTTGTTTTGAGTTATATTAAATTGCTGCTACTTTATTTGCGTTTTTATTTCTTAAAGTTATATTGCATTATAACTATTTGTGCATTTTCATGTATCTTTTAATATATATACAGGTAAATCACAGGATTTTTCTTCTTTTTTTCAATTTTAAGTGGCATCCCAATCTATGGCAGTTGATTTTATGAACTCATTTTGATTGATTTTATAAAATTTGATTTATCATTGCACTAAATGCTGACTTCAGTGTATATATATATATATATATATATATTGTAAGGGGTCGATCTTATTTTAGCCCACCTTTGGCGAATAATAAGAATTTTTTTTCTTAACCTTTTAATTCAAATACTTTCGATTTGGCGAGATTTTGAAAAAATCGCCAGAGGTGGGCTAAAATAGGATTTTACCATTGTAAGTTAAGTAGAAAATCATAGATTTTTTTAAATAATTTTTTTCCCAGGAATGTCAGTGTTTCTGTAACCAGGCAATTTTAGTAAATAGTGTTTAATTGTTTCTACCTTTAAATATTCATTTATTGATATTAAATCTTACATCTTTTTTCCCCCTTTCTTGTTCTAATTTGAAAGATATATAATTTAATTGCTGTATTTTCGATTTTATTTTGTAGTGTCAGTATTAGCAATTTTACTATGCAAGTACAGAAATTTACCTTTACATATTGTGTTCTGAAATTATTATACTTTCTTCCCCTACCTTTTTTTGCATAACGTTGTGTCACATTTTTGATATGTTTGCTTACTGTGTATCTTTTTAATGCCTCATTTTGATATTAAGCTCATAAGTAATAATTATAAATATAAAATAACTCTGAAAAAAGTGTCCTGTTGTCATTTTTAGTATGATAAATATCATGGATGTGCAGTTCTCCCCTACTTTTTCCTGTATTTTACAAGAATAATATATATATACTACGTGCTTTATGTAATCTTTCCAAAAGTTAATAAATCCAATAATATTGTTATAGCAATTACTGAAAAATGACAGCAACAACAACAACAAAATCAAGATTGCCTTATGATGTGAAATATTGGATTAAAATATATTGTAATGTGCTCTTTCACATTATCAAAATGCTAAGTAACAGGTATGCAATTGAACAAGACAAAACATTAGTAAACAAATCTGTAATACAGTTGTTATAAAAACTAATTGGTGCATTTTAGTATTTACTACATTACTAACAAATTCAAGGGACACATTAAAATAATCAGATTCTAATCAAATATTGTACACAAAAGTTGTATTGTAAATGCAATCCATGGATTAATAATTATTTTGTGTATATACATTTCACAAGAATTTGACAAACTATCAACATATTACTGAATGAGTAAGACAAAAAGTTTAAAAGATTTTTGCAAGTTTATTGGAAGGAATTTAACTGTAGAACTTTAAACTTGTACCGAACTTTTTAAAATTATATATTTTTTGTTTAGTGATATTTTTCAGGTTTTAAAATATATTACATTCTTGAATATGAATTGCTTGGATTTATTTTATTTGTTGACATAGCCTTGATAATACTATCAATCAAAATTTTTTCAGCAACTTTCTTGTTTTTGGTAACAATGTTGTTGTCTGTATTATCAAATTTAGGGTGAAGGAGATTTTGATGAATACATTTTTTAAATAAAGTCATTAGGTTTTTTTCATTTATAAATTGAATGAAATTTGAATCTTTTTTAGTAAAAATTTAAAAGATTTCTAATTTATGGTGTTGATTAGAAACTCTAATAGTGCTGATTTTGTGATAATTCATAAATATAGGGGGGGGGGAGGCTATTCATGAATCAGTTATGAAGCCATAGTCTAAAATATGTTTTGTTTAGCTCTTCAAGAATTACTATAATCTATAAACAAATAGCTTTTCACTTTTTGATTACAACAAGTTTATTAATTAATAAGATTTTTAAAAAAAAATTATTTTAATCTTTTAAAGTGCTCAACCTTGTTGATATTCAGACAAAAAATAAAATGAATTGGTATTGTATTTAGGCATAAAAAATTCAGAAGTTAAATTGCATGAAGATTGTTTGTAGGGAATATTCCATCAGCTGAAATATTGTGTTACTGTAGTTCTGCAAAGTGGGATTATTTTAGCATTGCAGTAAAGCATGCAAATGTGTAAAATCTCTTGCATATCAATTTAAAAAAAATACCATTTTCATTTGTATAGGATATTTAATATTACACAGATTACACTGCAAAAAAAAGAATGCTCAAGTTTGCTATACAAGGGCAATTATTGTAACATTTTTAATACTTTGGGACATTTTTAATATTTTGTAAATCTATCTGCTGCATTTGTAATATAATTGATTATAAACAGAAAATTAATTACAATTGTATTTTGTTTTTTAAAAAAAACTATAATATGTAAAAATGTAATATATATATTATATACAATTATATAAAACAAATGCTAGCAAAACCCCAAATATATATATATATATATATATATATATATATATATAAGTTGTTTTAGGCAAAGGTGACTCTTACTACTGCTAAAAAATTTAACAAAATTCTCAACAAAAACAGTTGGGGTTACATTATGTGTTGTAGTGGAAAATTAGGAAACTGGGAACTACTTTGATATACCCCCAAATCGGAAATTTGGCGACTTTTTTTCTCGCCAAGCAAAATACCTGTTTTTGGCACCTTTTTTTTCTTGCCAAGATAAAAAAAGCTCGCTAAAAGCTGAAAAAATCTAAATCGGCAACACAAAAATAAGAAACAGCAACCCTAAAAAGTCCGTAGGGAGTACCAGATTTGGCGTGTTATTTTGGGGGGGGGGGGTATATCAAAGTAGTTCTGGAATCTGCTTAATTTAAGCTATTTTCCATTATTAAAAAAAGAAAGCTAAAAGTGAATCTAAATTTATTCTTTCACCATTTATAATTGAATTTAATGAATTTAAAACAGGTAGTCCGTGTAGTGGAATACTATGATGTAAAGGGATAAAGAAGTTTAAATGATGTTGCATTGTAAATCTTTATATTAAATAGTTGCATTTTGTTTCTTTGTTAGGCAAAAAAGATATTTTAATGATTGATAAATATGGAATCCTCTGAAAGCACATAAAAGAAAAAAAAAGTAAGTGTACCATGAGAAAGCATTTTTTTTAATAAATATTTTTTTTAAAAAAAATTTAATATCTCTATTTTCATGCAAAGCATTATTCATTTTAAAATTCTTCATCCTTGCTAAAAATAAATGAAATTTATTTAAAAATAGGCCCGTATATTGATAATAATAGTAATAGAGGTTAATAGTAATAGTCACAGTAATAGAGGTTATACCCAGGATACATCTATAACAAACCTTTTTATGACAAAAAATATTAATCTTGGAAATATCCATATTTAGCCTTTAGAATCATATTTAGCATATATTTTTCCCATGTTTTAGCTTTGTACCTGGGTGTCATGGCACACTGACTTTAAAAATAAGGGAAATGTAGAGATTGAAAATTTCTTTGGAAACAGGAGAAAGATGAGAAATTTTAAGTTCCTTTGATTTTTCCCCCTATTTAAAAAATGCTCATCTCTGAACATTTCAAGAATCGGAAAGTTTTTTTTTCTTTCTTAATTGCACTGTGGAAGCAGCATGTTGGTGTTAAGTCTGCCATGCTTGAATTTGTTGAATAGTTTATTTATTATTTAAGAAATTGTGAGCTTGTTCAAAAAAGGTTAGAAATCTTTTTTTTTAAAAAAAAATAATGAATTGCTCAAAATCTGTATTTAATGCAAATTGGATGGATAAAAAGTTCAATCTTTGACTTTGCTGAAAGAAATTCTCCAAAATCTGTTTGCTGTATACTGCTCTCTTTGTAAGAAGATAATAAGCTTAAATAACATGGATTAACACACATTGCCATATTAAATAACTTATTAAATATGGCAAAAGAAGAAAACAATAAGCTGATATAAAACTGAATAAGCTGATATAAAACTTTTAAGTTTAAGAAAAATAATTTAAAGTTCGAACTTTTATGGGCCTTAAAACTAGTTGTGTCAAAGTACGCCTTTAATGCATTTACTGATATATCAAATATTTTCATGTTGCTAAATTCCACAATATTTTTGTACAGCAAAAAAAAAAAAAAAAGTGCCACAGGTCATACAAAAATGCTGTACATTATTTGTTACAGGTGAGCTCCCTTCTTTCAACAATTTCTTAAGAAATCTTTATATTTTAAAAAATGCAATATGCTATGACGAAGCTTTGTAGAGCATTTCATAAAAAATACCAAATCTATCTTATTGCAAGATATTGATGTGAATGAACCAATGGAGTCTCCACAAGATATTGTAATTCAATATTTTTAAGGCACACCACTGCTCAAGAACTGTCTGAAAATCTTAACTAAGTTATGGCGTTTTGGATACTTTTGCAAATTAGTGTGGATGGACCAAATGTAAAATTAAAATGTACAAAAGAACTTAGATGCATGTGAATTATGCATAATCCATTGAGCTTTTCTGCTGAACATGAATCTACTATTGAATGGAAAACAGATGTTATTCTAAATGCAATGCTTAGAATATTTAAAGATAGTTCTGCTAGACATGCTGATTTCTTGGAATTATCTAGTTCTTGTAAATTTTCATTGAAGTTTTGTTCTTTCCACTGGATAGAAAATATCAGAGTTTGCAAAAGAACTCAAAAAGTTCTTAACAACATAATAAACCTGTTCTCTAAATATTTCAAAGAATTCGTTTATTTTAATACAGAGTTTTCAAAATGAATTGTCTGATTTTGAAGTGCTGCATTTTCATAAATAATTCAAAATTTTGAAATAAATATATTTTTTTAAATAACCTGAATGTTAAAATTAAAATGTGCACTTTTTTTTTTTTTTGAATGTTTGACTTACCATTTATTAGTTACAACAATAATATGTAAATTCATGCCAATTCGTACAAAATTAGGACTCACCGAAAGCGATCCCCCCCAATTCGCACACATTATATAATGGCTCATTTTTCATTTAAATGAAAATGACTTCATTAATAAAAACAAATCAGGTGCAAATTGTATGAACTTCCAGTATGTTCAGACAAAAATAGAATAATTATCATTGAACTTCAGTTCTGGCAAAGATTGCAGTTCGTATAACTTATAACATAATCGTTTTTTAAACCTTCTGCAAAAAGTAGGTAGAGTAATTCAGCATAATTTAAAAATATTAGATATTTATGAAAAATTTTGCAATTTGTGTAGGTATGGATGTTATGCTCAGAATAGCTGCAAACATAGATATATCAAATAATAGTTATGAATTAGTAGCTTATAAAAGTATTAAACCTGATTACTGGATGTTAACAAAAATATAAATAATCTATATCTATACTTATAATAAAGCTCAATGTGTGTGTGTGCGTGTGTGTGTTGGCGCTCTACAGGCCAGACCGTTGGACCTACAGCTACCAAATTTGGTACATGTATACCTTGGAGGTCGGGAATGGGCACCTCGGAGCCCTTTTTTCGAATTTTTAATTAGAATTTGAATTAATTAAAATTTAAGCGAAATTTCGACGTTTTTCCGCTATAACTTCCGAAAATATGATCGTATAAACATGATTTTTACATCAATTTAACGATTAAAAAATTAGCCTTCTAATGGTATCAGTGTTTTAATGTATAACTTAAGCTTCTATTTTTAACGAATTTTTAAAGAAATATTTTAACCATGTTTTTTTAGCACGTGACTAGATAAAATAAAAAATATAAAATGTGATATTTTCTTTAAAAAATAAATGCAAAGCAAAGGTTTCTACAATCGTTTGCAATATCTATATCATTAACTCAATAAATCTTCTTTATTTACGGTAACCCTGATTGAATTTTGACAGGATGTGTATTGAAATCCCGACTTAATGGCATATTTATGTAATCGTTTGCAATATCTGTATCATTAATTTAATACTTTTTTTCCCTTTCTCGCTTTTTTAAAAAAACGTATTTAATATTTTGGCAACATCACCGACATTTTTTTAAAAAAATATTTTGGAAGCATAACCGATGGTTAAAACTGACTGATTTATAAAATTAAAGAATATTATTAAGAAAAGGTGTACTTTTAGAACTTTTCGTCCATCATCTTAAAGAAAATATTAATTTCAGGTCAATCAATGCCCGGAATGACTTCAAGGCTAATGAATATGTGATTTAATTGAAAATTTTAGAACGCCTTACTCATGGCGAACCGGCTGGTTGCCAAAGGCGGCTAGTATGAAATAAAGTGTTTATCTATTAGACTACTGACCTTTATCTACAAGTCAGTTGTAAAGAAATCTTTTTTATAATAAGTATAGCAATATACAGGTATCAATAATTAAAATTCACATTAGTAATACATATCTATCAAATACCATAGAGCAGAGTTCCATGAAAATTGGGTAATGGTATAAGGAAATAATGGGAATTTTATCTAGTGAAGAAAAAGTTCCCAAACCATACTAGGTGACATTGTGGCAGTCCTGGCATGTTTCCATGTCACAACCACAGTGATCCTATGCTCATGCAGCAGGACATGCGATATAAAAATGCTTGGCTGATTCTCAATCATACCTGTTTTCAAGTCAAGAAAGATGACTTAGGCAGAATGTATTTTATGTGTGAAATTGTTTTATCAAAATGGGGATTCTGTTATTAAAGTTTTGTGAAAATTTAGTCTTTATAGAACTTACGAAAAGATCCAATCATTGTCTTAGGACTAAAAAAATGTTTAAAGAATTTGAAGCAATAAGTCGTTAGCTATTCAGCCAGAACGAGGATGAAAGTGTATTGCAGCACAGACAGTGGATGGCACAGCAATGCAAGTGGAGGGAGATAGGATATCCTGTTTCCTAGGCAGTACTAGCTTCCTGCATATTGTAGAAATGATTGAACAGTCGCATTCCACAGATTATAAATTTCTTCAAAAAGTATTACATTACTACCTTATAAACTGCCACTTGTGTATTAGCTCTTACCTTCAGATCATAATAACTGACAGACCTTTACATTGCAGTTTCCTTTGTAGTTTGAATTCCCAAATGAATACCCATGGAAAATTTTGTAGATGGACAAAGGCAACTCCCATATGGATGGTGCAGTTAACATGCATATCTGCAAATATGATTACACTCTTCATATATAACAGTTTAGTGCAGTTTTACTGCTTTATTCAATCAATGCTACTGGTCTTGTCACCAGTCAACAATATGCATTGCCATTGGAGCAATCTGTGATTCCAGCACATCAAGCTATGTTATGTATTTCAGCAGTAGTGTTTATAAAGGATACTGCTCCTTACACATCATCCATTGTGGGAAACTAGTACTCTGCCACCATTTTTATGACACTGCAATCATTAACCTAGTCCTCCATACTTGAATCCTTGTGGTTTTTGGTTTTGAGGAAACTTCAAACACTTAGTTTGCCATGATCCCATTACATTTGTCTTTCAAACTAAAAGAAGCATGACGTAATGTTCATTGGCATATGCTGTTATCAAAAGTTGAACATGTGATTGATGGTACCAGATTGTAGCAGACAATGGTGGAATAGGAAATTTTAAGAACAGGAAATTGTTACATTTGGTAAAATTTTATTTTGTTCTCTATAGAGTTAGAATACATCATCTAGTGTGTGTTTTGTTATTGTTTTTTTCCCCTAGACAAAATTTTCATTATGCCATTATCATATTTTCATAAAAAAATTTCTGCATAGTATTTGCTATAGATTGTTCTTGCAAATAATAACTTTAATTATAGAACTCATGTATAAGATATATTCAGAATGATATAAGACTATTAGCTTTCATTATTTTCTTTTAAAACTTGATGAAAAAGTATAATTTTTTTTCTTTAAAAAAAATTTCATTACAACTTTGGTCTTTAATTGTAATTAGTTAATAATGTAAAGACCTTTTAAATTTTCCTCTTGTAATCCAATACCAACTTCAAAATATTCTATGATCACACCTACGAAAAAACATTGTTACTTCCAATAAATATAAAGTTATAGAAAGTATAAGAAACATTAAAGTTCATGAAAAAAATTAAGTAGTTGCAATCATTAAGACAGTTTGATATTTTAAGTGAAAATGCTTTACTGACATATTTGTCCTTATAAAAAATGAATGTGAGTAAATAAAAATACTATTAATTAGTATCTTTGCACATGGATTTATCACACCACAATTTATTTCAAGCCAAATTTGTTAAATTTGCATTATATCTTAGTTAAAGTATTATTTTTTGAATTTTGATGATAATATCTATTTTGATTTTTCAAAAATTTTATTTACATTAAATATGCATTAACATTTTTTTTTTTAGAAATATGTTTTTGTTTACTGAAGTTAGTTTGTTGTTAAGACCCATAACTTGAACATTTTCTCATTTCACATTCATTCATTTAGTGTTTTGTGCAGCTTCTTTAAATTCAGCAATCAGTTGGTTGCAATAACTAATTTCAAATAAATTTCTTTTATATTGAAATTTTACAAAACTGTATCAAAGTTAAGTATATGATATTTATATTCAAATTACATTTTAAGCAAAATAGTAGTTAACATATTTAAAATTTTCTTTGCATTTACTTTTTTAAACTCATTTTTCATGCTATTCCCTTTACAGGAATGAAAATGGAAACAAAAAAGAAATCTCCTTTAAATATGACCAGTGTAAAAAATTTTCCCACAACTGAAAAAAAATGCAATAAATGTGGTTTTGTGACATTTTGCTTACGTGTACTATACAGCCACAAATATAAATGCGAAGGAAAACTTTTAGGATCATTAATATGTTGTTACTGCAAAAGAAAATTTAACTATATATCATTATTCAAAACTCATAGAAAGACTTGTGTGAAATTTCATCGAAATAAAAAATTGCTATACAAGCAGAAAGTCAAAAATTTAACAGCTAAAAAATGTAAAAAATCTAAGAAAAAAAGAGATTCATCTAAACCATCGATTATTTCATGCCCTGACTGTTTGAAAAGTTTCTCAACAAAGCAAGAATATGACGTGCATGTGAAAAAAGGTTTTTGTGATGTTAAGAATTTTGTAAAAATGCAAAACTTTTCAGCTAGGAAATCATTTTCAAAGGTACATAAGGGGATTGAACAACCAGAAATAGAAGAATGGTTGTCAGATATGGATGCTTTTCCACTAAATGATAGTCTTCCATTTAGCATGTCTGTTCCAAAGAAAAGAGTTGTTTCTGAGCTACCCATTTCTGGAGTTTCATGCAAGTGGTGTAAAAATATTTATCCCACAAAGGAAATACTCCTGAAGCATTTGAAGAAAAATTATCAGTGTGCTCTTCAACAAAATTCATTTACTCCTTTCAAAGAGACTTATAAAGCAAGAAAATCGTTTGGCTCCAAGGAACCTGTTGTTGCACGAAAGTCATTTTCTCAGATCACTCCTAGAATTATGTTGCCTTCATTCAGTTACACACCTTCTGGTGGATCTGCAAGGAAATCTTTATCCATTTCAAAGAAACGATTTTTGAAAAATTTGAGATCTCCTTCAATAAGTCCAGTGACAGTTTATAACCAGTGCCCAGTTTGTTATGTATCATTTACTGATTCATTTGAATTTTTCCAACATCAGAAGAGGCTTAATCATTGGGGTAAAGCAACTAAATCAATTAGTAGTTTTTGTAAGTGTCCATTCTGTGAAAAACAATTTTTCCACATCCGGGCACGTAATGCTCACCTTCGAAACCATGCAGATAAATCTGTAGAAGAAATTGAATCCTTTTTGAAAAGTAGCACTTGTAATATATGCTCGAAAATTTTTGCCTCTGAAATTGCAAAATACCAGCATATGAAGTTAGAACATTCAAAATCACTTTTTGATATTGATTCCAAAGAAAATCGCAACAATAAGCAATCTTTATTACCTCTCGTAATAAAGCAGAAACTAAAGGAATATCCTAACACTTGCCCTATTTGTTCAAAAAATTTTCCTTCGACTTTTTCTCGTGATAAGCATTTTAAGAAAAAACATCTGGATTCAGAATTAGAATGCAAGTTTTGTCCTCAGCGATACAACAGCGTTGAAGACTTGGAATATCATATGCAAAAAGCTCATTACAATAGCTTTAAATTTGAATGTCTTGCTTGTAAAATCAATTTAGCAACCGCCCCACATGTTGTTCTGCATGTTACAAAACTTCATGCTGACCAAGATCCGAAAAAGATTATCCGTTCTAGAGATAATGAATCTGCACTGTTTGATGATCAGGGTTTTTCTTCCTATATGCCAAAGAACAATCGAAATAAACACGCTGAATTCTATTGTGATATATGTAAAATTAGTTTTCAAAGACTATGTGGCCTGCAAAGCCATAGGCAGTCCAAATCACATCGTGACACTGTAGTGAAAAATTTGGATTCTATGCACAAATCCTTGTCCAATTTACCGCCATCTCCCCCACCAGTTCCCCAAAAGAAAGTTAAGCATCCTGAAATTTTAACATGTAGTGAATGCTTAGAGGAATTCACTACTGTTAAAGATTTCGTACCACATCGTTTGAGTCATTTTGGTGTTCATGGTAAATATCTTAAGATAAACGAGGAAAATTTGTATACTTGTGAAATTTGTGGGGAAGTATCTAATAGCCATTCTAAGGTTCAATTACACTTATTCTGGCATCTACAAATTGAATCTACTTCTACTGAGAAAAATCCTGTCACTGTTAAAGGCAAAAATGATCCTATAGTTCCAGACAGACTGAGTGGACAACATGTTGCAAAAAAGTCATTTGCTAAACAGAATTCCGAATCTCAACAGGAAGTTGTCATTGGTGGAGTGAAAAAGCCTCTCTTCACTTGTGAAAATTGCAACATTGGATTTACTACTCAAGCTCATTACAGCTTACATGTTCGTAAATTTTGCAGAAAAAAGAACATGTTATTGATGGATGAAGAAAATTCTATGCATTTACCAGGAATCAGTACACTAAAGAAGCATACAATCAACATAAAAGAGAATAATTTAGAGTTCTGTAAAGTTTGTAACTGTTTATTTTCTTCATCTGCTAAAGAAACGCACAAAAGTTTTTGTGAAAAATGTACTGTAGATGCTTCTGAAAATATAAAGGACCTAGATCATATCATTTCTAATATGGATCTTGAGAATGTTATAGCTGTTTGTGTCTTGTGTGTGCTACCATTTGATGATCCACAAGCATTTGCTAATCATATGCTTGCGTGCCATAAATCTGCAATAAATAGTGTTTCTGTGCAAAAAACTGATGACAGATCCACAGTGCACTGTACGGCATGCAATTCTTTATTCTTCTGCCCTGATGCTATGAAAGATCATAGCAGTTTTTGCAGCAATTTTTCCTGTTGCGATTTTGATGCAGATTCAGTCACTGATATTCTGAAAGCTGCATCAAAACTGGAAAATCTTATAGCAGCTTGTATTTCTTGTTCTTTAGCTTTTGATAATGTTCAAAATTTTAACAAACATATGTTGTCACATGAAGATCCCAATTCTAACAGAGGCCTACAAAGTTCATTAAATGATCTACAACTCTCAAGTAGTGATGAAATAATTGAATCTGCATCTATAGATACGAATAATACTCTTTCTTTCAGTGACTTAGAGCAAGTATCAGCCCAAATTGAAAATAGCAATACAAATGATAATAATTCATCCAAGAACTTGGATACTTCCTGTCCACAACTACCAGATGAAGTTGTATGGACAATAACTAATTCTTCAGGGGCCAATCTGCCATCAGATTTTGAAGAAGATGGTATGATGGAGCCAATAGATAAACTGCGAAATGATTTTTCACAACTGCTCTTTATACTAGTAGATGATTCAGAATTAATGCAACAGTTAGGATTCGGTGCACAACCTATTGATGATGTTCTAATAAACGTTATAGAGCATATGGGCCAAAATCCTGCTTTAAAGGATGGCCAAACTTCAGATATTGATTACTTTCGTAAAAATATTCTAATATTTTTAGATGCTACTTTAAAAGATCAAATAATGGAACTTATAGGAAGTGAAGAAACTTCCACTGATGAGATTGTAGCAGAAGCTCTCAAAATCTTCAAAAAAACTGTTGCAGAATAAGATTGACATTACATGCATTTTCATAAATACAACCTGTTTTTAAAATGGAAAATTTCTGCAGCAATACTCAACATCATTTCATTGTTATTTCATTCTGTCAGTTAAAGTTTTAAGATAAATTATTTTTCATACTTATTCATAAATTGTCTCTTGAAACATAACATGTTCATTAAAAATATTGTATAATAGTTTTAGACCGATGATTATTAGAAAAAAAAATAAAAATTTTGATGCCTTATTTGTATATATTTTCTATTTCTGAATAAGGAGAACAGTGGTATTAAAATTGTTATTATTGAAGAAGTTCAATTTTCATTTAATGTTTTTTTTTTGAAAATTCAATTATAAATAACTTTGATTCATCTAATAATGGTCAGTTTTTTAAAGAGTTAGTGACATATTTATCTCCCAGATGAAAAATTAATAAACTTAACTCCAATTTTTGTTTCACAACTCCCTTTAAACCTTAAATTCCATTTTTGGGGGAAAAAAAACAATGACTATTTAATATATTGTCTGTCTACTATCTAATAACAATATAATTAAAAAGTAATTACAATATAGATTATAACATTGGAACAATGTTTCATGGAATATCAAGTTAAAAACTGCACCCATTTTATCTTTAAACAAACCAGCTTAATACTTAATCCTCTTTGATATATTAACTGTTTGCATATGTGATTTAATTTTATAAATGCATATAAGATTTGACTAGATGCCAGGTACTGCACTAGGGTCCTTGAAATGATGAAAGTACTTTGTGTTTACTATATAAAACAGATTCAATTATTCTCAAATTCCTTTACAATTAACTGGATGCTATTTCACAGGAATTATCTTTTGAACAGTTCTAAATATTCTTTCAAGGTTAAGAGAAGAACCAGTTATAAAGTGATATTTTCTATTGAAACTTGTATTAAGATTTATGGGAAAACTTTCAATGTTATCAAATAGAGCTTTAACAATAATGGATTAATTTATTAACCCTACTTTCACATTTTGCTATTTCAGAGATGCAAATTCATCTGATTCCCTCATAATTTAGAATTGCCTATTAGGTGTCAGAAAATGTATATATGCATTCATCCATATAATAGCCACTGAATCCATAATTCCAACTGCATTTGGTTTACATTATTTATAAGAATATGAAGGGCGCATGTAATTTCACATTTTTCAGCATTCTCAATGTAATGCAAAAAGATATATGCTCATTAATATTCAAAAAAGAAAGCAGAAGAAAAAAAAATAGCCAGTGATTTCAAAAATTAACTAATTACAACTATCAGGTCATTAAGAACTGAAAACAGAAATTAAAATTTTTACTTCCTTTAGTTATCTAAAATTATTAGTCATCGGGACTAATAATTTATTTTCCTCAAAATGCTCCTCATTAGCCACTATACACACTTGAAGTCTTTGCTGGATTTCTCTCAACACGTACAACATGGTATGTGTTATAGACACAAATATCAGTAATGTGTTGGCCTAGATTTAATAAATACATGCAAGGTCCCTGTATCACAATATTGGCTCACATTCAGTATTAAAATTGGGGTTTCCCTCGTGTTCTATGATGCCATACTTTTGAAAATTACATTTAAAAAATTGTTTATTTTTTTTAACATTCTGTTAAGTATTAATATATGCAAGATGTTTTTGCATATTAAATTGAGAGTACTCGACAATTTTGTTAAATGACTTTTTTCTTACATCGTTCACATGACTGAAGACCTTATTATTATACCTAGACATTTCTTAAGCTATCATTAAAAAATAGATATAAAAGATTGCAAGAGATAAACCTGAACATCCTAGAGACACAACTATATAATTCAAAAGCAATTTTTATCACATGGGGGAGGTGACACTATTTAAGAATAAAATATGTCCAAATTTGGGCCTGATGAAAACAAATGTGATGCAACTCATTGTATCAAATCGAATTTTACTAAGAAATAGATAAACTATATGGTGAAGTGTTATGATTTGAATAGCTGTTATACTCAAATTAATAAATAATTTACTGTTGCATGACTTTCATACTTAATAATTCATCTAGAAATTTCACTACCATTAACTATGTTCAATGAATTTCAGAAGGAAAATTTAAATAATAAATTTTATAAAAAGATAGTAATATTTCTATATGCCAAAAGAATGCTACATTCATCTCTTTATATATATATGTAGATAGTTTTAAATTATGATCAAATCACACCTAGCATATAAACTTAAAATTTCTATACTGCATAGATGCTTGATGGCAAATTACCATATACCAATTTTAAAATACATATTGGAACTTTAAGTGATAACTTTACAGTCCTTTGAAATTTCTTCAAGATTACGTTAGGTCAATGTTTGTTGTAAATAGTGTTATTGTCTATTAAATTAAATACAGTACAAACATACTGATTTTTACTTTCTTATATATTACATAGAGAGAAAGTATTGTAATTGTCAAAAAATTCATGCATTTTCATGAATTACAACATTTTAATCTTCCCTAAGTTCAACAAAAACATTTCAGGAAAATATCTTTGTGGCAAAGATATAAATACTTTGAGCTATATGGATGAAATTTATACTCTTTACACAAAATTTGTAGTTTTTTAGCACATTTTGAGCAAAATCCATTCAGAATATATCTGGCTATGTGAATAAGTTAATATAACTACAAAACAAAGACAGATGGATGAAATTCAGTACACAAATTTAACATCAATAGTGTAGATGAAAAATATGAAATTTTCGTTAAAAGAGACTCTAGAGGTAGACTTCTTTGTTCTGTGTTTTCAGAAGAATGCACGTGCAATAAATCAAAGATGCAATGACTTAAATATATCAAATTTGGAATGCGAGTTTGACTACAAGTATAATTTTGTGTCAAATCTTTTGTTTCATTCTATAATGAAAATGTGTCTATAAAATAAATTTGATTTTCCGATACTATTCATTATTTGCCAAGGATCACATGATAAACTCGGTAATAATTCACACCAAAGGTTATTATATTGTTACTATTATATTAGAATGTCAAGCATTATCTGAAATGATTTTATTTGTGAATATGCAAAAAAGTTTTGTGATGAGAACTCCTTCAAGTTAATAAAATATATATATGGCTATTCCTTTTCTATCAATTTTAATTTTCTGAAACTTAAGTAAAGTAATATAGGAAAAAAATGAAAGGCAACAGGCTAACCAAATAATAATTTGCGAATGTTTCATTCAATATTTGCAATTTTCATTTCTTCCCATGATTTCTGTCATATGTTTCAATCTATTTTAAGTACAATTTTTCATTCTATGCAGGCCTTGCTTTCAATTCACTTAAAGCTTTATAGATTGATAAAATAATTTCATAATTAAATTGCAATTACAGAAAGTAAAGAATTTGATTTGCACTTAGTCAGATTCAATTGATAATCTTTTTATACGAAAGTGGACTAATTTAATTTCAGATGATAAAAATTTCTATTGCAATATTGAAAAAAGAGAGGGAAAATGCTGGAAAGTATTACAATATTTGTAACATTTATAGGATACAATTCATAGTTTAATTAAAATTATTTCTTTGTTATGCTTCAAATGTATGGTATAAAATAAAAGTTATGTTTTTACAAATTTGACGGCATATAAAATAATTTTCACACCAAGAATAAAAAAAATGAGAAATGAAAACAATTTTTCAATAAATAAGAAATGCTTATGAAAAAAAAAAAAGTTTTAATGTAAAAATGTACAAATGCAGAACTTTAAAAATAAAAATTGTTAAATAACAATACACAAAAATTTGTCACACAAATATTTACAGTTTCCATTTACTTGTCTTGCTTTCATGAGATTAGACTGAACTTGAAAAGGCAAACCTAAGTTACTCAGTAACCTAAAAATTAAAATTACATATGATTATAATATTTTTTAAGAAGGATTCTGCAAGACTGCGTTAATAAATATAAATTTGTAAATAATTATAATTTCTAAATTAAATTTTAGAAATGACATAAATAAGAATTACTGAAATAAATTCATGTTCTTTACAGAACAATGTTATTTTATGGAATATATGACATTGCAGATCATATACCATTTATCAGTTCAATTATTTTTATTTAATAGCCTTCTATTCAAAGAAATGAATTTTTGAGCTCAACAAACTTTTCTACTTGTAATTTAAAATTTGTTATGTTTTTGTAGTTTTTAGGAAATAGACAAATAAATATGAATTGAGAGTTTTAAAATTCAATCAGAGTAGTTAGAGTATTGAAAAGAATTAAGTCACCAAATGAAATATGTAGCAATAATTTAAAATTTTTTCAGATACAGTTTCATTTAAAACCTGCAATTATATTAAAATACCAAATTCTATATAATTAACATATCATTATATAAGATAATTCAAAATGATGATACTGATTATTAATGGTTTTAAATTACTTTTCAATTGTGACCAAATGTTACATAATAAAGGGAGGGATTCTCAATCACATGGACAACATTTAAACTATTATGAGTTTTATATCAGGTTTTGTGAAGAATTAATGATCTCCAAGTATAGCATCAATAGATTTTATCTTAATTACCAATGAGTCATCTAGTCATTGACATTAAACTAAATACTGAAATTTGCAAACTATATAATAATACTTACATTATAACATTTATACCGAGTTATCTCTAAGGATGAATAATCGACACATGAAATAACATTTCAAATATAGAATTTGTATGCTTATATCAGTGACTACAGAACTATGTCATAAGAATAAAATAATAAAGTTAACATACTGTTGTATCTCCATTTTGCACATTATTTGACAACTTGGAACGTTTTGATTCCCTTTCCTCTTCTTCCTGGTCAGGCTTCTTCAAAAATAAAACATATGAGAATTTTTTAAAACATTGACTTCCTTATATAAAACAAAGGAAAAAACATTTGATGCAATTTAATTGTAGTGTAAATACAAAGTAACAAAAAGGAGTGGGACAGAAATTACAATATTTATTATATTACCACTCCTGCTATTGAAAGCCTTGATAAAATTTTAGCCTGAGAGCTTATTCCTTAAAGTTTTGTCTAACAAGATTACCATTCAATTTATTATTTTTTTTAAAGACCCTGTATATAATAATATCTCGACACCCAAATTTCTAGTTTAATTCATCCAATATTTTCATAGTAAAATACCCTCATATTTCCAGATCAAATTAAAACTTTATTTAATAAATGCTACAGAAGCTCTGTAAACCAACCATTCTCTCAATCAGAATGAAAGGATAAAAATCTCTCAAGCTAGGAAAATTCTTATAAAAAATTGTTATGTTCCCTTTACCCCAAAACAACATGTGCAAAGAAATCTCTTATTAGAATCCCATAGCATACAACCATTAGATATAAATATTTCTATTTTCACTATTCTGTTTTAGTATTGCTTTCGAAGAGATCAGCATTTCTTGTACATAAATTATGGAAGCAAGCAAAGTTCAAAAATTCTTGTAAGATTTTTTTTCTTCTTAAGTATTTGGAAAAAATACCAACATCTTTTAAGTTAATATTAAGAAAACTATTTTAAAAATTACTAAGTAGAACACTACAGACCTATTTAAAAAAAAATTAAAGCCTTTTCTTTTAATTAAAAATAAGCATTCAATAAACTTCCCAAGTGGTGAATTATTTAGAATTATTTTGTTTTTAAAACATATAAGTTATACTTTTCATAGATAATCTTAATTTAATAATTTATAGCATACTTTTTGCCCATGAAATTATATATACATATACATATCAGCTGAAAATAGAAAAAAAATCAGTACCTAATATGAGATTGAAAGTAAATTTAAATCGTTGCATTATATTTTATGTCTAATAGGATGTTCCTCTAGAATAACATTAAGTGCATTAATTAAAATCATTTAAGATTTCCAAATGTATTAATATTAACATTATTAATTCTTAAATTATAATAAAACTACATAAACTATAAACCAATATTTAAAGTAAAACACACACTTCCGATTGTCCCTCATAATATTAAAAATACAATTAAAAGAATTTTTCATTTATAAGTAGCTTAAACATGTTTAAAGTGAGTTTTGAAAGTGAACTGAGTATTCAAGACCAATCATCCTTCTTTTAATTTGCACATGCATCTAATGAATTCATTTTAAAGTTTTACATTGTATGGTGAAACAAATAATGAGACACATTAAATAAAATTTTACTAAATCGTGCAAATATTATCCTGAAGGTAAAAATGACATAGTTAAAGAAGATTTCCAAAAGAATGAAAACCATAATTAGAAATACTACAGAATATTTTTTTGCCTTATCAACTTTTTAATTAATCTGCTGGAATATTAAAGGTAATGAAAACTTCTCTAAGGCAACAGAAATGCTTATTATACTGCTTCGCAATATTTTTTTATGGCAATCATACATATATTTAAAATTAAAATTGTTAGCAAATAGAGATTGCTTATTCTTAATTATGAATGTGTAATCCCTGATTTGTGAGGAATCTTTTCTATTAAGAATTGAACAGGAAAAATTTTTGCAGTCTAAACTCAGTTTAAATAATTAGTAAGGAAAAGTAATGAATCATAAAAGAAAAGAAAAGAAAATACCTTCCGTTTTAGCAAATGTGTGATGTTTGAGACGGGCTTGGAAGTGTTTTTGTCAGCCTCGGGAAATCCAACCTAAATATATATAAAGAAAAGGAAAATTTCAACCTCTAATTCAAAACATTGGAGCATGATAATATTTTAAATTTCATTTATGTGTTTTGATTAAAAAACATAAAAAGAGCATTGCACTAAAATCCCACAATATAGCATTTGTGATATATAGCATTAATCTATTCTTATAATAAGGCTCAATGTGTGCGTTGACACTCCACAGGACAGATCGTTTGTCCTAGAGCCACCAAATTTTGTACATGTATACCTTGAATGCCAGGAATGTTCACCTCAAAGTGATTTTTAAAAATTTTAAATTAGAATTTTAATTAATTTAAAATAAAACGAAAATTCAACTTTTTCAGAAAGTATTAAAATGCATAAATAATCTTTACATCATATTAAAAATTTGAAAAAAAAAAAAAAAAAGAAAGAGGGGGGGGGGGGGTTGCTTTGATGCTAATGTTTTGACCTATAAATTAAATTTCTATTTTTAATGAATTTTTAAGAACATAATTTATAGTTAAAAAAATAAAATATTTTTCAATAATTCAATTCACGAAAAATAAAATTTAATCCACACAAGCAGTGCGAGGGGGGGGGGGGAAAGCATTTATTAATGTGTTTCTATCACATTTACAGAAACTCTGATCAAAAAAATTAATTACTATTACAAAAGAAATCTAGAAAAATATAATTTTCAGCATGTGACTAGATCAAATTAAATAAATTGAAAACAAGAAATTTTTTAATGGATGGTAAGGTTTCTATGGTTATTTGTATTAATATATAACATATTTATATCATTTATTCTATTAATCAGCTTTATTTAAGGTAATGATTTAATACATACAAGATATTCATTCAAATACAGGGTCAATGGCTACTTTGTAAATATTTAGTAAAAGACATACACACCATTAAGTACTGTTAAAATGGTTTAAATGAAGTATATAATTATATTTTATGCAACTTGAGTCTGTATGTGCACTGATGAATTACAAATCTTATGTCTTTTTATACTCTGTTGTGTGAATCATATTTAATAAAATATTCTTAACTCTAAATCTTTACTTATAATAAAGCTCAATGTGTATGTATGTTGGTGATCTACAGGCCAAACGGTTTGACTTACAGCAACCAAATGTGGCATATGTATTACCTTGCCTAGAAATATGCAATTCAGAGAAGTAATTACCTTTTCTAGCTCATTTCTTTTAATCATTATACGGTCTTCTAAAGCTTTTTTGGCATCTTCAATAAGTTCTCTGGTGTCTTCTATTTTCTCTCTAATATCACACAAAACACTTTCCAAATCTTCAATTTCTTTTTCAACATCAGCTTTATCAAAGCTACCAGGAATATCAGGAATGGGAGTGCTTTTTAAATTTTGTATCTTTAATTCCAAAATCTTCACTGTCGTTCGAAAATTGTCCAAAGCATCTCCATACATTTTTTCCAGCATCTGTGCTAGACCCATTTGATAATATCTAAGATCAAGTTAAGAAAATCTGACATTAAATGATAGGTAGCACTTCAATTTCTTTACCTTTCTTTTGTTGAAGTTTTTAATTTTCAAAAGTGAAGATTTAAAAATTCTAGTAAGGATGAGCAAAAATTTTTTTCACTTTCATGAAGAGCAAAACAAACTTTATTTACTTAATTTATGTTCTCCAATACACATTATTCCATATTTATAATTTTTAACCTTTTATCAATCTATAAAACAAGAAGCATTTTTACTTTATATGCATAAATTATTCAAACAGAAAATAGTGACAATGAGTAAAACTATGAATTACACACAAAGCATTGAGTTTCAGTTATTTATCCAAGTAATGGTCCATATACAAGGTTATGAATCAAAACATTTTCCTACTACTATCTTCTAAAACTACATTGATTTGTTTAAAAAAAGGCAAGAAAAAAAAAGCTAGATGGCAAATATTTGACACAAGACTTTATTATCACTTTCAGACTAAAGCAGCTATCACTCTTTCCATCATAATGAAATTCTAAAAAAAGTTACTACACTCTTGAAGGAAATCTATCACGAGTTACAACTGCTATCATCATTTCAGCAAATTTATGCTTGGAATGTGGAGAAATGATAGTGGGAAATCAACGAATGCATGCAAGCTCGGAGCAAAAAGCTTTTTTCTACTATTTACCTTTATTTTTAAATATTTTTGTGAATTATCCTGATTTTTTAAGATCAGTAAAATTCCTTGACTCATTTGCCACCCTTATCTTTTCTTGGGGTATACAAGTTTACAAACATTTGATCTATGGATATGATAGCAATAAAACATTAAATAATTTATGTTAAAACACTTGGAAGAAGCCAAGTTTCTTGAAACAGAAGGGACCTGAATATAAATGTAAATTGTGTAATCTTGGTGGTTTCTATGTTGACTTACATTTTGAGATTTTTCATATAGCTTTGAAGCATTAATCACTTCAATTTTCCTGTAGTCTTTTAAAGTATTTAAAATACTTGTGATTTTATATTTTGCATGAGCAATCTGGTGTTATTTTAAATACAATCAATCATTGTAAAATAAGTCACATTTTATAAATATTTAATATCAATAATATTATTTATAAATATATCAAACAATTTTTTAATAAAGTTTGAAGATATATTTATTGACAAATATTTTGAAATTGTTTCATTTGTATTCAAAATTTCATTTCATTATTATACTTAAACCTTAATTAAATATTTCACTGAAGCAGTATTTTTATTGATACATTGTTCATTTTCAGGCTATCAAAGAGCTCCAATAATATGAGCTGCCAAACACCTTTCTGTTGCTTCTTATTCATCAATATTATATAAATATACTTAACACAAAAATATTTTGAACAGTTGTTATTCAACTTATTATTTCAATAAAAAAAACTTTTTTTTAAAAAGTTAAAATTTTAAATTAAATCACAAGAAAAACACTATTTTTATGCTTAAACCAGACATGAACGCATACAATTGAAGTATTGATATTTCATAAGAAAATCTAAACTATGTTCAACAAGATTTTTTTTTTCTTTTTTTATTCTCCGACTGAGATTATAAAAAACTATTTATCTGCCATTTTTCAATTTAAAATTAATAATGGAAAAACAGTAAATAATTATTTTAAATTAAACATTTCTGATTACAGAATAATATGTGCATAAAACTTGCTAACACATACTGTATAAAAGGATACGTTTCGGCTAAAAGTCTATCATCCGGATTAAGATGTCGCTTTTTTATTTCTAAACATGCCTTGAGATCACTAATGGCTGCTGTGTTGTTGTCAGATTCCATACTGATTTCAGCTAAAAGTTGAAGAATTTCTGCTACTTTAAGCTGAGCTTCAACATTATCTTCCCCTTGTCTAAAAAGGTAAATAAGTAAAAAATAACAATTGAAATCAGAAATGAATATCATTTACATAAACAGAATTAAAATCTTGCGTATCGATTACAATTAGAAGAGTAATATTGAAATAATTACTAAAGATTAAATAATTGAATGGGCTGATAATATATACTATTTATAAATCTATACACAATTGTACCAACAAAAAAACTGTACTGATACAATTAAAAGTCTCATTCAAAACCCTTACAATGAAATACAAATATTATATAAAAAAAAGCATAACAAGCTTTGTATTGTTAGTAAAGATGTTACAATTAAAAATATATGGAAATAAAGTTATTGCTTTAAAATTCTAAAAAGTAATCATATTTTCAAACTTAAGCTTGATTCTTTAACTAAGCCCAGATCAGAAGTATCAAACATTGCTGGTTCACCAAATAGTGTAATAATAATAAAATCTAAGTAAATTTTAATTGAGACAGTATAGCTTAGAAACAAAATATTTTAAACATTTTTGCCCAAATTTTCATATACATTTAATAAGTCAAAATAATTACAAAAAAGTATTTAAACTTGAGAGTCAGATTATGAAAGTCACCAATTCATCCTAAACCAAACATAACAGATTTAAACAAATATTAATTTTAAATACATTTAAATTCTTTTTTAAAAAGTGTCAGCATGATCTTTATATACTTGTACAGGAGTGGTTAATCAATGGTACACAACAAATATTTTGGGGAAGCCACCAATAAATGCGATTTCATTTGATATACTAAACTTTTCCCACTTCCAATTGGTTGGAAATTGAATCCTTTGATATGCAACTGATTGATTTACAGTCTAGTTCAAAATGAAAAAAGACCAGTTTTTAAAAATTTATTGAAATGAGGAAAAAGTTGGAATGGACTGAAAGAGATTGACAAGCAATACAAATAAAAATAACAGAAATGAAAATTTGAAAACATGGAATTTGACTGCACACATATTTAACTGTTTGAAGAAGTTAAGCTCATATTATTTTAACTATATTTTCATTTACCCTATGCATGAAAGTCATTATTTCTAGAGATGAATAATATTAAAGACTTGCTTAGAAAAACTGTTAGGTAGATGATTTCGATTCAGCATACATTCATAACATATTGCAGCTTAATATAAATTATTTGTCATCTAAACTGCAAAAACAGAAGTCTTACTAATGTTACTTTAGTTTGAATTACATGTATAACTAAAACATCTATTATTATACAATGCAAAATGTATTTTTTTCATTTTAAATAAGAAGTTTTGAGTTGTTAACATTTAATTTCATTATCTTTTCACTAATATGAAATCAGAATTTTTAACAGTACTTCTATACTTCATTGAACATTTCTTTAGAAAAATGGTACGTTGAGCCAGAAAGGTTCGCAGTTGTTAAAACTTTTATTTGAACCCTCAAGGCTCTCCACCAGAGGGTGCTGTGGGCCTCACCAATGGTTTGTTTATGCTCAGTCTAACCATCGGCAATCAGTACTAGAATGTGAATCCGAATCGAGTGTGTCTTTTCTTTGTCTTTGTGTGTGTTTATGTTTCGTTCCTGTGGTTATGTGTGCTGTTCGTAATAAATGTGCTTATAAAACAATCATTGCCTTCGACTCCTTTCTGACAGGTAAGAGCTTTTCTTAATAAGTGTACCAATGAACTGCGAAATTGAAGTCTAATCATTTTTGGTGCCGAAACCCGGCAGTTTTGATTCGGCCATAGATACCTTTAGATCGAAACTAGAAATTTGATGCGAATTAGTTAAAATGGATCTAGAGTCTTTAAAGAAGATTAGAACTCCTGTCAGAAAGGTTGCAACTGAAATTTGTAAACAGCTAGAGCAGGAAATAAATAAAACAGAGCACAGATCTTTAGACATAATCAAAGAACTGTTAGCGAAATTATTAGACAAAGATAATCAACTAAAGAAACTCGACTCAGATATTTTAAATTTGTGCAAAGCACAAGATCTGAATAATGAAGTAGAACAGCAGCAAGAATACAGGGATAAAATAATAACCTGGAAAATGCGAGCTGAGAAAATTATGCAAAAATTTGAAATTGAAACTATTAATGATAGAACTATTAACAGAAATCCTCAACGGTGTTCAGTTAAACTTCCGCGATTACAAATACCTCAATATGATGGAGACATTCTAAAATTTTATGACTTTTATTCTCAATTTGATACAGCCATAAATAAAAATTCAGATCTTAGCGATGTTGAAAAATGGAACTATTTAAAATCTTATTTAGTTAACGATGCTGAAATAGCTATTCGTGGCTTGGCTTTAAAATCGGAAAATTATGAAGTTGCGATAAATATTCTAAAAGAGAGATTTGGTAGAACCGAGATGATTATTGATGCTCATATGTCCCAACTACTAAATTTAAACCCTGTGCGTAAAGCAAATGATGTTAAGCCATTACGAAAATTATATTCTATGTGTGAAATGCACATACGCGGTTTAGAAAATAGTGGCGTTAATCCTAATAGTTATAGTTCTTTATTACACCCCATATTACTAAAATCTATCCCTAAAAAATTATCCTTAGAATTTTCACGTAAAATGTACATGAAAGAAGAAAATACTATTTCGGATTTATTAAATTTCTTAAAACTTGAAATTCAATGTCGTGAGCGAAATGAACATTTATTCAAAGAATTTGTCACAGATGCACGTACAGAATCTAGAGTTAACACTTTTGAAAAACCTAATCATAAGTACAGAAAATTTGATAAAAATAAATTTGAGTTATTTAATAGAAATAAAGAAACGAGCGCGAATCCTCCGCATGCATCTGCCATTGTAGTAGACGTGAAAAAATGCGTATTTTGTGTAGAACCTGAATCCAAACACGATTCCTTTTCTTGTACTTTGCCGATCCCTGAAAGGAAGGCGTATTTAAAAACAAATGGGATATATTTCTTGTGCCTCAAAAAGGCAGGTCATGTTTACAGAAATTGCCCCTTGAAAAAGACATGAGGAAAATGTCAACGTAAACACTCTGAACTAATTTGCAATGTGTCAACCCCACCGGAACCCGCTAAGGGTGAAAGGTGGTTCGAGGGGGAAAATGTAGCTACTTGCTCTAATATAAATGTAAATGAAGATGAAATACTTTTGGAATCATGTTCCGCTTTATTGAAAATTGGGGAAAAAAGGAAAATGCTAAACATTCTTCTCGACAACGCTTCTCAGCGATGCTTTCTGAAAAAGGAAATAGCAGATGATTTAAAAATCCCTATAATAAGGAAAGAAAAATTGCTAGTTTATACATTTGGTACAAGAGACCCGATTGAGAAAATATATGACGTTGTAAAATTTACTCTGCAATTCTCGTGATCCCGAAAAAGGCATTGAAATTGAAGCTTTGCTTTGCGATGTTATTTCTAGTTCTCCTTTTAAAGTATCGTCAAATAAACTAAAAAAGATGCTTAGTAAAAAGAAAATACAGCTTTCAGATGCTTGTGAGTCTTTTGGAAAAGGATTTTCTCTCCTAATTGGAGCGCAATATTTTTGGGAAATTCATTCAGGCAAAAGAGAAATTTTAACTAAAACATTATTTGTAATTGATACAATTTTCGGTAAAGTTGTACAAGGTCGAATATCTCCAATAGATTTAAATTGCGATAAGAACGATTCTGTTATGAAAATAGAATGTTGTTCAGCATTAAATGAAACTTTAAAAATGTTTTGGGATTTAGATGCGATGGGAATAAGTGATAGGGAAAATATCTCTAATTGCGAAAAGGATTTAATTGAGCGCTTTGAAAACAACTTAAAATTCAAAAATGGGAGATATGAAACTAAACTCTTTTGGGATGAAAATACTAACGAATTGCATGATAACTTTGAGATAGCTAGGCGAAGATTTGAAAATTTATGTGTGAGAATGAAAAACAATGATTGGCTTTTGAATGAATATAAGAATATTATTGCAGAACAATTAAATCTGAACATTGTTGAGGAGTGCTGCTTGAAAAATAAAAACGCATTCTATATGCCACATTCTGCAGTTGTAAGAATCGATAAAGAAACGTCGAAGGTCAGAATGGTTTTTGACGCATCCTCCAAAGGTAAAGGTTGCAAATCTTTAAATGACTGTCTTACACCTGGTCCGCCTTTAAATCCTAGAATCCTTGATGTGCTATTGAGATTCCGCAAATTTGAATATGCATTTTGTAGTGATATACAAGGAGCATTTTTAACAATTGGAATAGCAGAGGAAGATAGGGATTATTTGAGATTTTTCTGGTTCCCAAATGACCAGGATTCGAAGTCATAGAATTCTGAGAATGACCATGTACCGTTCGGTGTAACATCTAGTCCATTTATGCTTGCTGCAACCATTAAATACCATATTCGAAAATATAAGCAAGAGCAATGCGAAGCCTATGAAATGCTTAATTCATCACTTTACGTAGATGATTTGTTTTATGGAGCTAATACGTTAAATGAAGCTTTAGACCTTTCTATAGCTGCCGTCGAAATTCTTAAAGATGCGAACATGAATTTGAGAAAATTCTAAACCAATTCCAAAGAATTGAGAAATTTGTGGTGCGCCAGAGGTATGCATGATATTAAAGAGTCCAGCATGCGTCCTTTGAAAGTTTTAGGAATAATATGGAATACCAATGAGGATACGTTTAATTTAGATGTGCAGCCTATTCTCAAACTGATAGAGAATTTGAAAAACACTAAGCGGAGCGTTCTTCAGACAGCTGCAAAGATCTATGACCCAGTTGGATTTATTTCTCCCTTTATTGTGATCATTAAATGCCTATTGCAAGAAATTTGGGAATATGGGTTAAGATGGGATGACGAACTGCCAACTGAATTAAAGATAAAATGGGAAAACTGGTGCTCTGAAATTTATCTTTTAAAGGACTTGACATTTGAAAGGAAATATTTCCCCTTTCCTTTGAATCAAGCGAAAGAGTTAGAACTGCATATCTTTTCTGATGCTTGTCCTAGAGCGTTCGGAGCAGTGAGTTACATTCGCTATGTAACTTACAATGGATGTATATCCACCAGTTTTGTAACATCAAAATCGCGAGTAGCACCACTAAAGAAATTAACCCTCCCTAGACTGGAATTAATGGGAGCTGTAATTGCTGCCAGAATTTTGCGGTATATAAAAGAAAATTTTAAATTTCCTATTTCCAAGATATTTTTGTGAAGTGATTCTTTAATCTCTCTCCATTGGATCAAAGGGTCAGCAGCTAAATGGAAACCCTTTGTTTCTAACTGTGTGATGGAAATTCAATCCAACTCCGATCCTGCGGATTGGTATCACTGCAGCGGAAAAGATAATCCTGCTGATTACATTTCTCGAGGAGCAGGTATGGAGAAGCTTATGAATAGTCTGACTTGGACTCACGGTCCAGAGTGGCTTCTTCAGGAGAAAGAAAATTGGCCTAAAGGCTCGGACTTTAACGATTTCTCTAGTGAATCATGCGAGAGAAAAATTAATCAAAACGAAATCTTAACTTTTGTGTGTGAAGCTCATACGAACTCCGCGTCTTTACTTGATATCAACAAATACAGTTGCTTGAATAAATTGCTACGAGTTACAGGTTGGGTGTTTCGCTTCATACACAATGTTAGAAATAATAATAAAAAATATAATGAATTTAGTGCTGAAGAACTCGATGGTGCCGAAAATTATTGGATAAAATCAGTACAAGGAGAAGTTTTTAATGAAGAAATTGCTTATTTAAAGCAAGGAAAATCAGTATTGAAAACTTCCAAAATTTTAGAATTAAATCCCTTTCTTGATTCCTTTGGGATAATCCACGCTGGTGGGAGACTCCAGAAATCGAAATTTACATACCTACAAAAACACCCAATCCTTATGCCTGCAAAGCATCGTTTCGTGAGTTTGTTAGTTTTAAACTTACATAGAAAAGTGTTCCATGGTGGAATTTCTGAAACTCTCATGGAAATACGTGAGAAATACTGAATAATGAGAGGAAGACAAACGATAAAGAATCTTCTAAAACGATGCATTTTGTGTAAAAGATTCAAATCTTCACCAGGTGTTCAAGCTACTGCACCTTTGCCAGCTGTGCGAATGGAGCAGTTACCTCCATTTTCTATTGTGGGAATAGATTTTGGAGGACCACTCTACACCAAGAACTGAGACGATAAAAACTACATCGTTTTGTTTACATGCAGTGTAACTCGAGCTCTACACTTAGAACTAGTTGATAATCTGACTACTGAAACATTTCTCCTAGCACTTAGACAGTTTATCGCTCGTCGAGGACTGTGTTCTGAGATTTGGTCAGATAATGCAAAAACTTTCAAGAGAACTGAATTGGAGCTAAAATATTTGTGGAGTGTCATCAGTCATCCAATGGTGAAAGACTTTTATGCCTCCCACAAAATCCAGTGGCGCTTCATCATTGAGAAAGCGGCATGGTGGGGTGGTTTCTATGAAAGACTTATTAGATCTGTGAAACTTGCCCTTCGAAAAACTTTAGGAAAAACGACTTTGTCTCGAGAAGAATTAGAGACTTTAATTATTGAAATTGAAGGTGTGCTTAGTTCCCGTCCTTTAACTTGTGTGTTTTCTGAATTTCAGGAACATATTCCTCTTACTCCCGCTCATTTGTTATTGGGAAGAAGAGTTAATAGTTTACCTCCTGCCAGGCTTACTATTGATGCTAATTTGAGTAACAAAAAAATTGTAATTAAAAGGTTTAATTATCGTGAAAGGTTAACTAATCATTTTTGGAATAAATGGCTTAAAGAATATCTTTTAACGTTAAGATCTACTCATTATGTGAAACCAACAGGTAACGTTAGAGAATTCAAAGTTGATGATATTGTATTAGTTAAAGATGATAAACTTCCTAGGCATTTTTGGAAATTAGGAAGGATAGTAGCTGTATTTCCTGGCAGAGATGGTAAAGTTAGATCTTGTCAAGTTAAAACGAATACGTCTGTTATTAAAAGACCTGTTCAATTGTTATACAACCTCGAAATTGATGAATGATTAAATTGAATAGTATTATTAATTTCATTATGTATTTTAGGAACCTGTAATAAGATTTGGAATTTAAATGGAAATATGATGATATTTATCCTAAACTTGTATGTAACTTTATTATTAATGAAGAGTTGGTAAGTATAAAACTATTGTGATGAAACATTGAATTTGTAACATTGATATTATATAATAGTTGCAATTCTGCCTAATGTGTTAGATGCAAAATGTTTTTTTTTTAAATTTGAATGAACCTTTAAGTCATTCGGGGGGGGGG
>JAPMOQ010044143.1:65487-82313 GCA_026543055.1 Argiope trifasciata | reverse complement strand
ACAAAGATTTACAATAAAAGTAATAAAATAAATAGGTACATACCTTAGATATATTGACTTAGCTGTTTCCAAACTGTTCCATGCCAATTCCAAATCATCTTCCTGAAACTCACATAATTTATGTTAAATAACTTTAAAGAATTTATAAATAGAAAGAAGACAATTACTTCATTTCAAAATTTTGTTAAACTACTGAATACTAATAAAAATGTTTAATATTTCAGAAAAATGTAGCATGCATGCATACGCATAAATAACATAATTAACACTTAAAAAACATAATTTTCAAAGATAATTATGTAAAGGAAAGAAAATTAATACTTGTTGAAAGATGGTTAAGTTTCTCAATATTATTTTAATAAATTAAAGCCAGTTCCTCAGTATTGATATAATTGTTGTGTTTCTTTTTCAATTCTTACTGCTACCAATTTCTACACACTATCCCCATATATATAATGTTTAAATTTTCAATTGTTAATAAAATACTTTTTATTCCACCACAAATTGAAAATCATAAGATATAAATAAATAAGCAGTAATTGAATTTAAATATATATTACTTGTTTCAAAATAGGTAGAGAGATTCCTGGAAGTTGATATTTTAATCAATGGAATAATGAGAATTTCAATATAACTCTTGTTAAGAGAGTCCTAATTCAAGAATTATTTCAAAATCTGAATGTGAATTAATCAGTGCAGAGATGAAAACTTTTCCCATGAAATGCAAATTTTTTTTAGTAAAATGTTAAGACATTCAATCAACAACCTTAAGGCAATCAATAGTTTCTGAAATAGAATTCCTTTAAAAAAGAGAAAAAGACTTTTTTTTTCTCTTTTTCTTGATTGCCAAAACAAGATACTCATCATATAATCTATGAATATTCAATGTGACACATTTCTAAACATGAAATACAATTTTATATCTGAATAATATATTTAAGAAGGATAAATTGAGTTTTAAAATTTAAATGATATATTTGAGAAAGCTTAAAAATATAAACACATGAAAAATTTCAATTGCTCTTAGAGCAACACATTCAGAAAATAGATACATTAAAGTCAAAATATAATGTAGTTTTACCTCAGCTTCCTGTTGTTCCTCGTTAGCATTTGCTTCATTCTCAGCAGCAGCTGACTGTTCCCCTTCCTTCTCAACAGGTTCTTTAGAAGTCTCCTCTGGAATATGCTGAGGAGAATCTGTAGATTCAGAAGGCTCCTTCTCATCTTCTTTAGCTGTGAGAGTCGCTTCAGCATCTTCTTGGTTTTCCTCGCCATTTTCCGTGTCTGAAAAATAAATTCCCAACATGAATATTTTATAAGATTTAAATTATTTTTAAGAAAAAATCTGAGCTACTGACCTCTTCTAATTACATTGTTGAATAACAAATTTGTAAAAGAAATCTTCCTAAATAAATATTACTCCCTCCGTCCCAAATTAGTTGCTACATTTAAGTCAAAAATTTTGTCCCAGATTAGTTGCTACATTTCAAGTAGGTGGAGTCATAAATAAGTTCTGATGCAGTTTAGTAAATAGCTACCAGTAAAATTATAATACTATAATGAATATAAGACGGTATACTAGGTGTTAGAATAAATGTTAACTCGAATGAAAAATTATATGAATGAGAAGTAATGCGACGATAATTGTAAATTATGAATAGTAATTTAGAAGATATCCTAAAGCAGGAAATGAATGATAAGAAGCATAACGCTGTATTTCAAATTTTACTGCAACATTTGAAAAATGACAAACTAAGCCATGGCGCTATAAATGCGGCAGCGATTAAATTTAATGTTCATTGTAGTACAATATCCCATTTGTGGAAGCAGGCAAAGACATCAAAAATAAATGGAGATGAAATGTACAATGTAAGTTCACAAAAAATTGCATGTAAATGATGATGAAATGTAAGTAAATGTTGTTGATTGATAGCACAGCACCCTGAAATCTCTGAAAAATATTCAAACAAAATCATAAAATCATCAGAATCAATAATCAGTACAAAAGTATTCAAATGTAGCAACTAATTTTGGACAGAGGGAATATATTATACATATATATATATATATATGCTAATTTTCTTTAAGTAATACAGAGCTCTTGCCCTATAAAATGAATTAAAATACATAATTTTGAAAATGATTACATTTTATTTAAATTAAAAATTTAGTTTAAAAAAATATAAAACATTACTATATAAGAGGAATAAAACTTGTTTTTAAATACAAAGAAAGGAATTGTTGAATGTTGGAGATTTTAACCTTATTGAATAAAATTAATACTTTATAAAACAAACAGTATTTATCTGTAACAACTTTCAATATATTCAAACATTAAAAAAAATTAGAACTTTTTTTACATGTAGAAATTTTTTAATTTACACACTTCTTTTCAAATAATAACAAGATTAACAATAATTTGATGGTTATGAGTTGTTGCTCTCATCGGGGGAAAAATAATATTTTAATGTGCAAGTAATATTTAAACAAAACAAACTTAAAAATAAACACATTCAAATAAGAAACAAACCTGAGTCATTCTTTTCACTTTCTTCATTTTCTTTACCTTCCTCCTCTATATATAAAAAGAGTATTTGTTTTAAAAGAACTTTTCACAATTAGAAAGATAAATTAAAACAATAACCGTAACTATATATAAATGAAGGAGTTAAAATAATAAACATAACTTATCATATTTTTGTTAATAATAGATATAAATTATTTCCATTAAAGATGAAAATGTTTTATACCAGAAGATTTTTCAGGTTCATCTTCATCCTCATCTTCATCATCATTGACTTCTACAAAAGTATACATATACATTTAAAAATACAAATAGCAAATAAATGAAAAATATCAGTATTTCAGCCTATTATTTGTTCAATTTTCTCTACTATATAGAAAAATCTTTTAAATTACCATGGTAGAATATATACATTTATATGCATATGCATGCATGCGTGAGTGTGTAAACATTTTATCAGATGTGTGATCAAGAAGAGGACACTTTTTAATTTTTATTTCATCCTCTGGAAGACATTACTTATTTACAAAAGTAAGTTGTAAGATATACAACAGTCTACATCACAATTAAAGTGCAGAGGAGCAGGAAGACAGGGATTTCTTTGATATGTGTTGATTTAAGATAAGGAAATTTAGGTACTTGCAAAGAAAAAAAAAAAAAATGCTAAGCATTAAAGATTTTTATCCCTTCACAAAGAAAATAAGGAGAAGCAGAAATAAATATTTTTATTGAGTGTATGTTGAAAGAAATCAGGGATCATTTTAGAACAAAGTTAATATGAATTAAATTAATTAAAAAAATTAGAAATTTATTAGTAATGAAATTAGGTAAAGATTTATCCTTATACACACAATGACAAATGTGATAACATTCTAAATATATTTGTAAAATTCCAGATTTCATTTGTATTTACTTTTTCAAATTATTTAACAATTTTTAATGCAGAACACAAAAACAAATGTTGTTGCATCCACTTTTCAAATCATCTGCTGAAAAAGAGCTAGATAAAGATAGAATTTAAAGACAAATATTACTGATATAATTTATTCAAATACTTTCAAGGATGAGATTCTGTAATTTTTATATATTTTACAATTAAAATCGACCCTAATTCTCCCCCCTCCCCTTTTTACTCATACATAATCCGTTTTTAAATATAACAGAAATAAAATGTAAGTATTTTTGGACATATTGTAATTTTTAAAGATTGCTCAGATTAAGTTTCACAAAATATTAATAAGCTTAAAGTAAATTCATTTTTTGTAAAATGTATAGATTATT
The DNA here is from genome assembly GCA_026543055.1 of Argiope trifasciata. Classification (NCBI taxonomy): domain Eukaryota; kingdom Metazoa; phylum Arthropoda; class Arachnida; order Araneae; family Araneidae; genus Argiope; species Argiope trifasciata. The sequence goes on along the minus strand of JAPMOQ010044143.1, from coordinate 78,508 downwards.
CCATACATTTTGTTCTCTGCTATTGAAAAAATGAAAACTTTCATGTTACTTCCTTATTCATATACTATTTTCAAAACTGTAAAGCTTTTTAAAAAATTAGCTGCCTTTGATTAACAGTTTGTATGTTTAAAGTATTGACTTTTCAGGCTGTTAAAGGATTAAACATAATGCGTAATTTTATTAAAAAAATATTTGATACAACTGAAAATCATTAATATAGATATGATATTAACTGCATTTGTAATTTATTGTGCACATAAATCTAAAAATAAAATCAAAATATATAATCAAAATATAAAACAAATAAATAAAGTAGTACATTTATTTCAGAATTCAGATACTGCTAAAGAAATTTTTATCTTAATTTTAACATTTGTGAAAACTCGCAGATGTTAAAGAAATGTTATGACATGAGAATTTGAATCTCATAATGATATTATTTCTATAAATTGTATATTAAATCAAATTTAAAGAATTTATCCAAAAATGAATAAGAAAATTGTATCTAAATGAAATTGATATATTTAAAGATGTAACTTTTTAAAAAATTCAAGATTAAAAAAAAAAAGCTATTTTTTGTGAAATAATAATTTTGGAAGATAAGAATATTATTTTTCATAAACTAGCCATAGTATTTAATGAAACTTCCAATATGCCTATTTCTATTATCTTGAATTTTTTTACATTCCTTTGTTTACTTGAAGTTTTGGTGACTGAAAAATCTTCCAAGCATTTCTAATAATGTTTTTCAGCTTTATCAATTAGCTAAACATAATATTAGATTAAATATAGCCATAAAAATGATAATGGATGCAATCTAAAACATATCTAACAATCAGTTTGCATTTGATTTGTTTATTTTGTTAAAAGTGATTTCTGTGTGGCTTATTATAGATTGAAACAGAGGTGCACATTTTTTAACCATGCAAAGTTTTATGAAACTGTTATGGCACTGAATTGTGTTTATGATGTGTAGCATTTTTTTTTTTAAATTTTTGAAATGAAAATTATAGTTTTTTTTAATGAATTTAACAGAACAAAAATTAAATGTCAAGAATAGAAGAAATTTCACACTAAGTTTTTTGTTCTATATTATGAGGTGCTTGAAAAAGGGAGGGAAAAAAGCATGTTAATGTTAGCATTTAAATTTTAAAACCATACCCACATTTTTATATTCATACTAGCTTGCATAAAATGAAATTGAAATCAATTTGCAAGAAAAAAAAATGTTTACATTAAGATTTTAACCATATTGCTTTAAATACAAGGTTACTTAAAAATAAAATATATTTTAAGATTCATTTCTAATGGATAGAGACACATACAATGCATGATTAGACTGAGTAAAACTCAAAGATTTATTTTATGTATTCAACATGAACTCCATTTGCTAAACATAAATGTTGATTGAGGAGCCCAATTTTTTTTTTTTTTTTTTTTTTGGCAAACATGAAAAAAATTATCCTTGGTTATTTAATTCAATTTAATAATAATTCTAACTTTCAAATCTTGAGTAGTGAATGATATACATGTATTATCTTTTAGTAGCCCTGCAAATAAAAATCACATGCGACAAGATCTGGCAATTTTATGATCAGTGGTATGTACAATGCCTGAAGTAACAGCATTTTATGCCTTAAAGACACAGATATCTTTAAAAAAAATAAAATCAATAACATGCTGAATTAAACCATTGACTGCTAAATTTAAAGCTCTCTGTAGATCTTTTAAATAGGCCTAACATCTTTATAATACGTAGAGGACAACTCGTGCATTGCAAACATCTCTGAATTTTTCATGTTAACTGTAAATCTTTATTTTAAAGGATCCTTTCTTTGGGCTTATAACAAGATACACACTACACTGCAACAATGAATTTACTTTTCATTTTAAACAAACAGTGCTATTTTTATAAAGAATATTCAAATACACACAACTTTTTACCTCCTTTCAGCAATGTATAGCATGTGCCTGTAACTATTGTCAATTATAAGAAATAGATATTTTAGATGCTTTAAAAAAATCTAATATAATGAGTCATCTTCAAAAAAAATTTAAGAAATTGTCATAATTTTTGAATTAAATAATTAGGTGGGTTTGTCTTCTGCTCACTTTCTTTTATCAACTTTAACGTTGTGCAACACTGTACATAATGTTTGTTGGTTCTAGTTAACAAAGTTTTTGAACTTCACTGACCATTCATTCAATAATTAATCTATCTATGTTGAGAACATATATTTTTCGACTGGCCTACATCCAATTCAAAACTCAAAGCCACACAATGAAAACATTATTTGTTTATATCTTCAATATCTAAATATCAAATCAATTTTATATTTAACTGTTAAAATAGCAGATTTTCTTTTCAAATTATCAGATTTTCACTCAGCTTTATTTCACAAATTTTCTTCACCTGATATTGCTAGACATCACATTACTATTTTAACCTTTAGGTTAAGTGAACCAGGCAGAAAAATGCTTCTAACTATAGACTCTTGCTGAGAAGAAATCAAAAATGCATCCCCTTTCTTTTAACCACATTTGTTGAAAATGACCCCTTCAGTTGTGATCCTTCTTAGTGTTAATGGGTTAACTTTCCCTCAGGTAGAAAACAAGTTGCTCTTTTAAGGTTTTGTCTTTATCAGGATCCCAGATATGGATTTGTACCACAGTTTTATTTCATTTTCTCCCTGAACTTGTGCAAAGCACTATCAAATTATGTATTATAATGCTACATAAATTAAATAAAATTTTCCGTTTCTGGCTAATTAAACAAAACTTTGCCAATTTTATAATTTTTTTATATAAATATTTTCTCTATAAAGAGAAAATATGAATAGACTTTCATTGCTATTATTTTGGAATAAGAAACTTGTTCCAAATTTATTTCTTTTAAAACTTTAACACTACATCAAACTTATATAATATTTTAAGACTAATTGCTTGCGTCTTTTATTTAATTTTATTTAATTGCTTGCGTCTTTTATCCAACTTAATCTGACTACTGAGTAGTTATATTCCCAAAGAAAGCCAAATTATATAGAAGTTTAGAATATACAGTCATTTCAAAGAAGTCAAGAAAAAAAAAATGTTTAATCACAGTAATGAAAGACAACTCTCTTATAAATAAGATGCTGAGCAGAAGCAGATTACGTTATTGATATTAGTATTATATATTCATATTTATTATATATTTTTTTGTACACAAATTTCCTCCCTAAAACGATCACTCTCCAAAAAAAGAAATTAAAGCATGATACCTTCATTTAAAGCACCACCTAGAATGCCAGCCTGTTGCTGGGATAAACGGAATAATGCCTTCCCATATAAGAAATGAACTTCACCACATTCCAAAGCTAATTCTCCAAAATGTTGAGTGTACAGCTCACAGGCAGTAGACAAACTTTGGACAGCATGTTGGTAGTCTTGAACAAGCATATGTCGTTTACCTTGCAAGAAGTTATTAAATGCTTCCTCTGGAAGTGTTCTAAATTGAGAAAAATAAATTATTCAAAAAACACACATAAAATAATAAGCAAATAAACTTATCAACAGTATTGTGATCCACAAGCTGAAATATCATCAGAAAGCATAGCAATCTATATAAATATCCAGTTACATAGAAATAAAATCAAAAGAATACGAAATCAAAAGCAAAGATGCTTCAAGTCTCCATCTGATTCATAATAATTAGATGCCTAAATTAAAAAACGTTTAACATTTCCAATTGAAAAAAATATAGATTTTAGTTGTAAACAAATATAATGAACTGATCAACTATTATTATTATGAAAGTACACACATTTCTATTCATTGTACGATTGGTTAGTTTATCATAACTACTGGATAAAAAGTTAATCATATTTCAGTGAAAATGTGTCTGTCATTATTAATATGGAACATAAAACTTTAAAATTTTTAATATCAAGTCTTGCTTATACAATGGAAATGCATATTATTTTTATTAAAATCATGATTAAAATAATTCTTTGCATTCATGAGAAATTTATAGTATGCATTTAAGATTTAATCTTGTAAATTCAAATTTGATAAGGAATAATTAAGAATATCTGAATCAAGAATATCAGTTCTTATAAAATTTTAACTTGGAATTGAAGTAGGAATAATAAAGCTTCAATAAATAAATATATATAATTATGAATACAGAAAACTGAATAATTTGGCATAGAAATACAGAATATATTCTTATAATTTATACACTATCTCCAGAAATTATTCAATAAAAATCTATCTGATTCATAATAAAATTAAGTTTTTAGTTTTAGAATCATGAGGATTAAAATGGTACTAGTAATATTTTATTTTAGTCATTTCTGAAAAACAGTTACGAATTCAAAATTTTATTCTGTACTTTGCACCTTTCATTAGATAATGTTGACGATCAAATGTTTCAATTTCAATTCTGTTCAAGTTATAAAATTTAGAATATAATATTTTAGGACCATCAATTTCATTATTTTAGACTTGTCAGTCTTGGGAAAATTCTATGTGCTGATTTCCTACTTTCTAAAGGATGGCCTGATTGGAGATCTAAATTTGCATATTTTTATACGATAGCGATATAAAAAATTTCATAACTCCATATATTTTAAATGCAAAAAAATGAAATTCTTTCATATTTTAAGATATTAATCTTGCAAGATTATTTAATTAAACCTCATTCAAAGTATAAATGGTAAAAAAAATAAAAATTTTAATTTTGGAAAAAGTATTGGCTATTACATAAAATATTCTTAATTCACTATGACCATTTTCCTCAATTATATGTACATGCTTAATACTAACTGTTAAGTAATTGCATAGAGGGTTATTGAAGTAAGCAACCTGTTTATATTATATATATATAAACCATGTTTGCCTTAAATAAAATTGAATTATTAAATTATACATAACTTATTCTATTTTAGAAAATATCACATTTAATATTTATTTCGTTTCATACAGACACATGTTGAAAATTACACTTTGCTACGATTAATATGCAATAAGAGTAAGCTTCATCTTTTAATTTGAGTTTGTGATGTAAAATGTTCATAAAAGTTAATTTTTTTAATGCATATATAAATGCATATAAGTTAAAAAAAATAATAACACTGCATTTGTATATATTATTTTATAGAGAATGATGTTAAAGTATTTCCACTATATATATTCTTAAGAGTTTTCACAAACAAAATAGTATCGTAGAAGATTAAAAAGAAATGATGAAATGTGCAAAGCTAATTAGGGAAAAGGCAGACTTTCTAAATATTAAGTTTATAAGATCGTCCACAAAATATAGACTAATCATACTACTAATCAACAAGCTATAAAAAGGGGAAAACTCAAATAATATTAATGTGAAATTTATTACATTTTGATAATAATCTTATTTATCTCTTTATCCAAAACTATACATAAATTTAAAGTATAAGAAAATTGAGTTACAAGTTTAATATAGGGCAATGAGACAGTAAAAAGTATATCTTAATATTGTCAATGAAAAGTTAATGCTAACTCTAAAATAATATCAATTATATTTGTTTAATTTGTTTATTGGATTAATCTGTTTCAGAATAATAATTTAAACAAGAATTTTATAATTATATAGGAATTAATGCATTCCACAGTCTTATTTTGAATATATATTTTAATAAGCATGTTTAATTTCTCGAAGTCATAATAAATTATCGGTTACTTGTTACACAGATTTTCAGTTTTCATTAGATAAATTAATTAATCTTACATTTAAAAAAATTATAAATTAGATGGACCTTGCTGCAAGTGCAATTTTAATGAAATTATAATAAAGTAAGCATGGTATGGTTACGATTGTTACAGATGGAAATAAACATAAGGAATCAACATAATTATTCTAATATATATATATATATATATATATATATATATATATATATATATTAACACTCTTTTTTTATATTTTAACCCCAGATTATTCTAAGGACGCGCTAAATTTTAAACTTATAAGCATTTTCATAGGTATAATTTATGGAAAAACTATAATGCAATTTACAAAAACTAAAATTAACAATATATATAAACTTTTTAATAATTTCAATATTTCATTGATAAGGCTTACAACAAAAAAAGTAATAAAGCTTGTCAATGGAGAATAAACAATGTTGCAACGAAAAACAAATATAACTGGAGAACCATACTTGCTTAAATCTTTTGAGCGGGATGGAGATTCATCCACAGGCTTAGTCTCTTCTTTTACTTCCTTTGACTCTTCCATGGTAATTTTGGGTCAGAGTGCAAATAAACAAAAGGATCGAATCTTTAAATTAAAAATTGTAAGTTTAAGCTTCAATACAAAGAACAAAATATACGAATAAGCGTATATAAAAACTCGTCACAAACTTTTGATTTTAAGTGAAAACCCGCATATTAAAATTGGTTACAGTTAAGTTTAAAAAAATACCGGTTGACTTTAAAAAAAATATTTTGTGCTTGACTAATATGCAATGAAAATGTTTTCACCAGTGTGGTTTCAAAGAAAAAAAATATTAGTCACAAGGTTTGTATTAACTTTTGAATTAATTATTGTTATGAATATAGTAATAGTTAAAAATATTCCTATTACAAAACGTTGCGTACTAGCGTCTCAATCCCAACGTTAATCCCTATGGGATGGACGAATCTATCGCAAACCGTACTTTTCACAGGTGGGGACGTTGAATCGAGAGGGGCAGCAGGGATAACGTTGTCTTTTAAATGTCGAGTTGTAGCTCAACGCTTTTCCCGCTTCAGATGAATCGTTATTCGTTGAGCACGAAGGAAAACGTTGTTTTTTTAGCATGTGAATATGGATTTAGTTTACTCCTTTTTGAATGTCTAAAAAATAACTATTTCTTATATTTGGAATTGTTGTTTTGCAGTATACAAATTCGTTCTTGTGTTGCATTTCGTGACCGGATCATTTATAATTGTATTAAATACAAAATGAATGATGAAGTAATGTGGTATTGATATTTAAGTGTCGTAATATGCAAATAAAAACAAATCGTTATCCAGTTCTTTCATGTTGATTTTTTTGACATATATTCTTGTGTTTTGTAGTTTTAAGTAAATGTATGTTAAATTGTTGTAAAGATAATAAATTAAGGAATGAAATAACGTATTGAATTTAAATAACCTGTTATGAGTAAAAGACTTATGACCAAAATTTTATGACTAGGCCATCTTTATTATTTAAAAAATATATAAATAAAACTTGTATATAAATTTAGAAACATAGTTTTATTAAGTATTAACTGTAAAAACAACTTCATCCCAAAGTTTATTTTCTACTCTAATCATAGTGTTATAATAGATATGGTAAGTTAAGTAGGCATATATTGTAATATTCATTGTAAATCAAGTCAAGCATTTATTCAATAAATAATTTTCTTATATGGATTTTGATTTTATTAATGTTTAATTGAGATCTACTTTGCAATATTATATTGTAAATTTCTAAAATTTTTGTTATTACAAGTTATTCTCCTCCTGACATAAAACAAATTGAGTTTTATTACTTAATGGATAAATCTTGATAAATGAGTCATAAAAAAACTTGATGAACCTTTTTAATTCATGAAATAAGATTAAATTTCAATTCATGTTTTATTGATAATTTAAGTTCATTTATAACAAATTAATTGCATTTAATTTATTACACAATTATAAATATGCTTAAAATATTTTCATTTGATGAAATATTTTATTAGTTCAATTAGTATTATTTGAAAATAACATCTGTTAACAATTTAAAGTTGCAAAAAGCAGTATTTTATAATATTTTTTAACATAGAACTATTTAAATTTTCTTTGCAAGATTGTATTCAGTTACATAAATGTATTAAGATATAACTCATACAAATGTTTCGGAGGATATATGTTTTTTTAATACTGTTTATCTTAAAATTAAGGTTTATTTTTTTAGTTGATAAGGAATCATGTTATGAAGAATTTCATGCTTATACTTGCAGCTTCCTGAGTATATTTCAAAAGATTAATATAATGATCTTTGTGTTAAAATGTTGTTCAGAATATTCATAGCCTATTTTTGACATTCTGAATATAGGTAAGGAATCAATTTGATTTTTAAAAATGAAATCACTATATTTTCCAGCTAATAATAGAAACAAAAGTGATATTTAACTAATATATTATACAAATATAGAAAGCTTGAATTTCAGCATGTCACAATTTCTATATATATAATATTTTTCTCTCTCTATAATATATCTATATACTATAATAGTTTTGGAAGTTACTACAAAAACACTATAATTTAATTGCATTTTAAAAACCCCAGGAATGATCTCCCAAAAACTTTCTTGCATAATCTGTAATAAAGTTGTTACCTATGAGAATGATTTGCATGGCATTTACGTACAATATAGCTATTGTACGTAAATACAATATATACTAAATTAAACTTTAACTTTTTAAGTTGCATTCCTATGGAATCTATTGTGTCTCCTCGGCAAGTTATTTAGAGATTAAATTGGTAAATAGATGTTGTTGAGATCCGAATTTTTTTTTCAAATTTTATATAATTGTACTATGCCTTAACCAACCTGTAGATGTAAACAATAAGCTGAGCAGGTTTCATAGCAACTAGATGAATGGTTTAGGAAGGCATAGCAGATAAACATTTATTTTTATTTATATAGATAAAATATAAATAAATGTGTTCATGGCAATATCTTTCAGATTATTATTCAGTGACAGAAAATCATATTTGCTGTGTTTGGGAATGAAGTAATTGTGCCATCTTGCTTTTGTAAATAATTGCAATTGATTTATTTGAATAATTTTGGTTGGTTTCATTATGAGAATCATAAAATAATAATAATAATGAATATATTTCTTATCATGAACAGGTTTTATGTGATTTGTCAAAATTTTCCTCACCTAAATCTTAATGCATCTCTTATTAAAATGATATGCTAGTTAACACATTACTTAGGTTTTTACTACTTTGACAACAAAAGAGTGACAAAATGAAATTCTCATGTTAATGTTTATCAAATAATACACAAAGATATCCTCACAAAGTATGTAATCATGATAAAAATAAAAAATGACTTTAGCAAGTTTGTATGAATCACAAAGAAAACAAAGCTAAATTTAGAAGAGCCTACAGAAGCAAACCGTTTTTTGAGATGCAATCTAACAGACATTGGTCACAAATGGTTGTAAAATGTTCAATATGTAATAAAATTAAATACAATGTATATTTATTATTAAAACACATGATCAAACAAAAAAAGATTAATAAATGAAGAGGGAATACTATGCAATGTTAAAATATATTGTTAATATTTTATTGCCTATTTTATTATGCATTTCATAATATATATGTATTCATATTTGTCACATCAGGTAACCAGTTTGTTCAACAAGAATATTGGTTATATTTGTTTTCAGATAAATTGTTTAGATATAAGTTCATATCAATGAGTTTATCAAATAATTTAACTTTAAAATTATGAAATTAACATAATTGTCTAACTTAAATATTCTTACTCTGTGTATTGTGATTATAAATTTTTCTCATAGAGACTGTTGCATGACATCATGGCACTGTTGAAAATGTAAACAACCCATTCATCTATCTTCTAAATTTGATTGTATTGTAGCTTCACTTTTTAAAATTTGTTTTATAAAATTGCTCAGATATTAAGTAAAATACTTCTTACTTGACTTTCAATAATAGGCGAAAATGATGCGATGAACTACATGATAAACTAATGAAAACGATTTGGATTTCCGGGTAGTGATGTAACTTATTATACGTAGGGAGGAAAATATTATTTAAAATAAAAATAATTTTCTACAATTCAATAGATATAATTTAAAAAATTCAATGTAAAATTTGTTTTTTAGTGATGTTTTTGTTTATTATAGTGGAAAAATGGCAAATTTCATTTTAAAAAACTAATTCAACTTTATTAGTAGTATATAAAAATATTTGATTATTTCATTCATTGACGCAAGTTATGTAAGGAGTGGATAAAAAAATGAGTCCATTATTACCCTTGTAATGTGTTAATAAAAGTGCATTTTGTTATTTAGTCAAATGTTACAAACAATTTTTGGTTTATATATTCTAATTATGCTAAATAAACTAGTTAATCTGTAGAACTTTAGCTCTCGAAAATTGGGTGAACTTGACAATAACTTAAAGATTGAGAATAGATACATTACCGAAGCTTTTTATAAAATACAGCATAAGAAATGAAATTTTTAAATTCTGATTTTTTCTTTAATTTCTACATTGGTATATTGCACTTAATTATTAAAAAAATATAGCATTGCAGTTTTATTAGAGACAAATAACTTTGTAAAAGCATAAAATATATTTCATCATTTGAAAAACTTAATTTGAGCTATTACACTTTAAGAAACAAAAAACCTAAACAAAACTTAGAATAATATTATAAATATAGTATGTATACAAAAAATATATTCTTTTCTATGAGAAAAAATACTATAATTCTATAATTTATATTATTTATTTCATTGTTTTTCAAAATATGTATAATAAAGTTAGATGAACATTCTAGAAACAAAGTTACAGCAAATCTGAAAAGTCAAGGAATAAAGTAAATAGAATGAAAGTAATTTGATTTAAACTTGTTTTGAATATTTACTTACTAGCTCATTTTTGTGACTTAGTTAAGGAAATGATATATTGGTTTTCATAGGTTTGCTCTGAAATCATTAAGGAAATCGAAATATGAATGGCTGATAAGTACAGACAATATATTATCAGTTAACATAGAAAACATTATGCATGATCAGCTATAGGTATAGGAAATTTTTTTAAATTCACATATAATATAAGAATGTTACAGTACTAAAGAATATTTACAGATTAGTATGTCCATAACACTACATTTAACTGAATGCCTGCAAAAAATTTCTTTAGTAAGTGATTAATGATTTTTAAAAAAACACTCACAATCTGTAATTTACAAAATTATATATGTAATTCTCATAATTTTTAATAATAATAATGAAAAACAATTATGCCTGAACATTTGACCGAGTTAGTCCAACAAGCATATACATTGCATAATAGAAGACGCCTTGGATGTAGAATATTTTACTAAACTCTTATCAAAAATCAATTAATAAAAATAGCAAATTGTTTAGTATGTAACTAAATTAAAATATTAACACAAAATTATTTTATGTCTATTGAATTGATATATTTTGCTCTTATTTACAGTGTAAAATTTTAATGAGAGGAATTAACATTATTAAGAAGGTTTTACAATAAATAAAGACACATATTGAATGTACAAACTGCATATAAAATGCTAGGCAAAATGTGTAAACTTTATTAAGAATAAGATGATGTATAATAGAAAAAAATATTACAACTAAAAAACATGGCTACCATAAATAAAACTTCAGAATCAAAAATCAATTAAATAAAAAAGATATAAGAACATATTTACCTAAGTAATTTAAATTATAGTATATCTTCTCAGAAATTATGTAATGAGCTGCTTTTTATCGTTAAATAATGTTCAAGATTGAACTTGCCAGTACTACACCTGATTTTGAATAAACAATTTTCGAATACTCGGTATATTCAAAAAGAGACCCCATGAACCTATGTATGAAATATAAAATTTTACTTGAACTTTTTTCTTTTTAATAAGAATGACCCATCAAAAGAAAAAAATGGTCAGCTATATCTTTAAAGACTGCAGAAAATGCGAAATATCAGCAAACATTCTACATCCAAAAAGTTTAGTTTAAATTCTAAATTAACAGCAACTCTTAAATCTAATGACATTATAGAAAATACTTCTGCAGAATTCTTTCAAAAAAAAAAAATTCTGTTCATTTTAACACATTGAAACAATTAGAAGTGTTAAGCTTAGGAATTATAAAAAATAGACGTACGCTGTTCTTGAAGGGAGAAGGCAAATATAACCATTGGGAGAATTTTTTTTCTCTGATAATAAAGATATTATATTCATACAATCACATAACATTTACAAAAAATACAATCATAATCTAAAAGGCTCATGCTGTATTGAAAGCTTATAAAATATAAAACAGAATTTAAGTTAATATGTCGACATCTCCTTCGGGTTAACGTACCCATCCACAACAATACAAACACGCCGGGAAAAGTGTTGGGCTACAACTCAACATTTAAAAGACAACGTTATCCCTGGCCCCTCTCGATTCCACGTCCCTACCTATGAAAAGTACGGTTTATTATGGACTCGCCCATCCCGTAGGGATCACGTTGAAATTGAGACGCTAGTCTTTTATGATTGGTGGTAATCGATTGTAATCAACAATTCTCTCTGATAGCAACTTTCTCGTGTAAAAGCACGACCTAAGAAAATTTAAGCCGAATTATATAGAAATGGAAGAAAGTCCTCATTTTTCATCAGAATCTTATATTCCCTTCGTATCTTTTAATGAACAAGTTACAGATGCTGTTGATACAAATTTCAGAGAAAGAAATGATTTTGGACATCAGAGAAACGATAAAAACATACTGAGAGAGTGTTGTAAAGTTTCTAGTTCAGATGTTCCTTGGAAAAGAACATCCAAATATTCCTTTGGGTTAATAGGGTAAGTTAAAAAATTAATAGACATTATATTTATGAATTCTGTCATTTTTTAAATTTTTCTAAAAATTATCACTGTTTTTTCTTCTGTGATTGTTACAAATAATTAAATAATTTCGATATCGATCGTAACAAGCATACAAAATTTAGTTGCTCTGATATTTTTTAAAGAGTTATTTGGCTTATTGATAGATGTCTAGGTTTAGGCTCATATGTTTAAGATCCTGTTCCATTAAGTATTCGCTTTGTTAATGCATGTTACGAAATTAAAATTTGCCATTGTTCATCACACACCCTTCACATTGCTATGTTTTAGAATTGTATGCAGTTTTATCTTATGGACTTTTTTTTAAAATCTGACCAAGATAAAATTTACAAGACCTTTTCTCAAAATGTATCTTCAAAGC